>OMNW01003764.1:1217-35061 GCA_900303245.1 Selene dorsalis
AACTGCTTGCAAAGATTTTAGATTTTTCGAGTAGGGCATTTTTCCTGGTTAAATGTGCTTTATATGGTACGTGTCTTTGCCATTCCAAATGCTCCAAAGACTTCGTGGTTCTTAATGATTCAACAGTTTTTATATTATGGGTTTTCACGTTTTTTTTACATTATTTTATATTATGACTTTGATGATAGTGCATTTGTTTAGAAGTGCCTCTGATTTTATGATTACTTGAACCTTTAACTTGAATACAAGGTTTGTTGTAGGTTCATTGTAGGTTGGATTTCACGTAACCTTTGATATTTCCAAGAAAAAAAGTGTTTTTCCTTCATGAATAAAAGTTACATATGCATACATGTGTGAGTGTTTCTTCTGTCTGCTCCTAGGTTTTATCTTCTCACCTCACAACCTCACAACGAATGTTTTAGTTCTACATCTGATATGAAGCAACTTTTATAAGAAAAAAAAACTCCTGATAGTTTTTTTATAGCTCAAATTATGACATATTGGGAGAATTAATGAAGCTGTCAGCCCCCTAACCACCTTGTTAATAACATAAAATAGTCAAATACCCAATGCCAGCTCATTTACTTCAGTAAGGGGCATTTTTTCTCTGGTTCGTGTCAATGAGCTATCTGTCAGTAAGGCAGTGCTCCAGTGCGATACTTAAGTCAAAGTACAATTCAGTTCAAGGAAAATGACTCTCCTACAAGTTAAAATTCCGCATTGAACTGATAAAGAGGTGGACACCCAGACACATAGGCCTACGTATATGCCAGGACCGCCACTGCGCGTGAACAAAGCAGCATCCCCACAGGTCTTTACTTCACTTCCTGTGGTGCTGCGGTGAGGTGAAGGCTTTACCATACAGCAGCAGAAACGGCTTTTGCGTTTCGTTGCACGCAAGATGTTGCAAAACATCCGGTGAAAACATTCAGTGAAAACTGTAAAAGATCGCGCACGCCGTGCCCGCGCCTACACGCAGACTACGTCACCACTGCGCCAAAGAAACTTACAGCATGATCTCTGTCTGTGCGGCTCGCGAGCTGACAGAGCTGCCTCTGTCCGTCACTCAGGACACTCCCACTATGAGCCTGGCTCGATGTTTGCTCACAGCCCGGCCAGGTGAGCACCACAGGTAAAGGAGCTCACTCTGGACCTGACTCTGAACTCAGCTCTTTGATAGTTACTTCCGTGTTGCTTAGGTTGTGCCGCGACAACAGTTTAATTACTTATAACGTGCGTGTATCAATGTTTAAAAAAAAGAAAAAAAATTTTTTATTAATGGTAGCATTCTCTGTAATAATTAGTGATTTTTTCTTTTAAAGTAGTCTTAGTCTCTGTAGTTTTAGCCTTGTAGTGACCTGTAAAGTCCATTAGAGGTAACTTACTGAACCCTGACTGCAATAAATCTTGGGGTGAGAAAGGACAGGATGTGTAACCTTTACTGAAACTAATCTGTGTTGTAAATTCAGTTAAAGCAACAAATGGGTCAGTGTTGTACTGGACACTAATCTTTTTAATTGTTGCACCCTGATTGTTTTATTGCCTAGGAGAGCTCATCTTATGACTGGAAAGTTTCTGGTCATAAGATGAACTCTGTACTGCTATCTGCCGTGCAGGTCCATGTTGTGTTCCCTCTGAGAATAAAACTTGGTGCCTGCTCTCCAGTCTTGTTGTTTGACTCTTCACAGGCAGGCCTAAAATTTTCCACAACAAAAGTAATGAGTGATTTTGTTGCTTCAATAGGAGAATGTCCTGAAGGAACTGGAGGAAACCCTGATGAAATCAATTGAGCATTCACTGAAAACCGCTGATGACTCAATCCCAGGTGGAGAATATTTCAAAAATATATACATTGTACTTATCCCACTGAAAGTAATAAATGAAAAGATTTTATTTATTATATTTTCTTTTTAGATGTTTCAGCAGAGCTTGACCTGGTGAAGAAACATTACGATGAAATGAATGGCAGCCCAGATGGAGACACATCACTAATTTGGTAAAACTTCTGTTTAATGTCTCCACTATCTTTTTTCAAAGACCTTGATTTAAATATGACATGATTTTATTCTGAATAATTGTTATTTTTCTCAGTCTGAATGACACTAGCCCTGATCCACCTGCCCCAGCAGCTGCACTTGGTCCATGACACGTGTGCAGGTAAGTTTTTGTCCAAACTGATCATTCAAACGGACAGTAGGATTTGGTGTTTGAGTGTGAGCAGCTGTTCTCACATCATATTTGTCAGACAGAGGTTCATTAATGTTTGATGTTATTTGTCACCGTTAAATGTCACAATTCTGCCATTTATTCTTCTTCTGGTGGATGTTTCAGGTTTGCTCAGAGAAACAGCAGAGACCCGATGACACTGAATGTGTCTGCAGACATTCAGCAGAGGCCTGTGGATTTGTTCTCAAACATGTTCATGTTACTATTCATGTTCTCTTGGAGTCTTGTTTGTTATGTGTTTTGACTTTCTTTGAGGTGAACTTCATACAGAGGGATATCACATTTTTTTTTAAAGTATATTCTTTGGGGATTTTTTGCCTTTATTTGATAGTACAGTAGAGAGAGACAGGAAATGGGAAGGCAGAGAGAGGGGGAATGACATGCAGTAGAGAGAGTCGTAAAAGCATTGCCATGAATTCTGGAGGATTCTCCATCACTCCAGAGAGTACTTCTCTTTTTAGTGTCTTGCATCTGTAAACTAAAGCAGTCTGTGAGGTTTCTGGACTATTTACAGTTTTGCTGTTTCTATTGTCACCCTTGTTTACAAGTTTATATAGATTGTAACTAGAACAGCTGTTAGATAGGGACGGGTTTGATTTAGTCTGTTAAATCTGTTTTTACCAACATTTAGTTTGTATTCAGATAGATAGATATAGATGCTCTATTATCATTGCACGTTTCCATTCAAAGGAAACTTTCTTTGAGCGCACTCCTTATCACAACAGCATAAATAAAATAGCATTCACTTTTACTTTTTCAAAATAAAATACATGGACTGTAGTTAAAACAAAAGTTTTCAAGTCATCATTAAAATCCCTTCTTTCAAACAATCAGCACTGGTCTCTCCACAGTGATGTGACAGTACAGATTGTACTTATAATGAAGACTCCTTTGGTTTCTACTCCAGCTGCTGCTCTACAAGTTGCTGCTGTGCCTGGGGGCCTTTCTGTTTTGGTGGGTGTGAAAAGGAAAGAGATTTGCTAGTAATGATGCACCAGCAAGTTAATATATTAGTTACATAACACTTAAACTGCTGCTCGGAGAAAAATCAACAGCGCCAACTCCAACAAGCACCAACAAAATTTCCTGAGCTTGATTAAACATGTATAAAAATGAAAATGGTCGTGGTTAGAAACACTGATCTGAGTCACAACATTCAATCGTCAAAGTCAAGGTTTAATTAAGTACAAAATGTTCTCATACAAGATGAGGCATCGGTCTCAACAGGTTTCATGTTCATGTTTCTTTTTTTTTAAACCTTCACTCAGAAGTTAGTTTGATACAAAAGATATGTCAGTGGGTGTGTAAAGTAATGCTTTACTTCAATGGAGGGACAAATGCATCACAGTAAAACACCCTGTATTTAAAATAAACTTCTATAAAAGTGCAGAATTAGCTAGATACGCATCAAAGTAGAACCAAACTAAATTAAACTAAAATTACACTACAGAAAATGAACCCTGTAACTTTGATGCAACAATGTGTAAGTCTAACAGACAGTTTTATACTGTTATAAACTGGTATACAACTTGCCAAGTCCCAACAGTACATGAAACATTATCTTTTAAAGAGCTGGGAGGAACATCAGCTTTAAGTTTTCTTCGTAAAGGATATCAGGGTCTTGCCTCTTTTAAACACATAGGAGTGATATTAGAGTCACTGCACAGCTAAACCTCTTGCCGCCTAATGTCATCATGAATCAGAATCAAGAAAGTTTAAATAATTTCACAATTTATTCCAGTCATAGAAAACATGATAATTTGGCATTTTAAATAAAAAAACAAAAACAAAAAACAAATAAGCGCAGCAATGTCAGTGAATAACATCAACACTAAATACAACTGACACGGAAGTATACAGTCTACCAATTTATTAATGTGGTTTGATCATTTGTTCACATCAATGTTCTTGAGTTCTTATTTCCATTATTTACTTTGTGGGGAAATCTTTGCTGACTTTGGCATGCATTTCATGTAAGAATTTATTTCTATTCCTAGACAAACTCAACAGTGAATGACCACTGTGCATCACCTCTTATGTGAAGCTACATTAATGCAACAATGTGCCAGTGTGTGAACAAACCATTTAGATTCTCCTCCTCATCAGGCCGAGTGCTGAAACACACTGAAATGTCTCATAGTGTAAACTCAGGACCATTAAATAAAAAAACAAAGCACACATCGGTTCTCAAAGCCCTTAAGACAAAAAACACATCAAATAAATAAATTCTTTACTTTTCAACTACATGAGTGCGCGTCAGTATGAAATTCACTTACAGCTATAAGCACTAGAAGTTTATGAACACAGTTAGTGAATCTAGGCATGCTGAAATATTACACATAGCAAAGGCATAGTTCTTAGGCACAGATAAATAGTTTTAACTTATTTCCCTTTAGCGCTGACCTTCTTCTAAACTGCATTTACATACAGATACCTATTTTTATTCTTTCAAAAAAATGTAAAATGTATCTGCTTGCTCATCAAGTGGTCCAGCTACGTGTTGACACTAAAAACTATTGCTACAACAGTTCAAACAATGGCATTGTGATAGTGGATACAATCATTTGAATTTCAATAAGGTAGGTTAAAGAACATTAAATAGTTAGCAGCGCTTACTGGAGTGGTGCAGTGTTGGTATTAAAAGACTAAAAATTCAAGTTCACAGGTCAGGAGATGCTGAGTCACCTGTTAACCCAGAGAGTGCTGCTTTTTTAGGCTGTCTGAGCGCTTCACCCTCTCCTCCGGGGTCTTTCTGTACCAGCTCCTGTGAGGAAACAGACGGCGTTAGTTAAGATGAAGTCATACTGCTGCCTTTAGCAAGAGGAGAGGACACGTTTGGCCTAAAAATCATCATAACTGTGCAAGTTAGTGTAGTGTGATGTAGGAAATGAAGTGTATGTGAAGTTGAATGCACAGCCTCTTTAACCCAACAAGCCAATCAACATTTTCTCAATCATGGAGTACAGAATGTCTCCCCAAATGAGTCAAATCACAGTTGTGCTTTATGAGAGCAAAATAAGGCATTTTGTAATTCTAAGATAAAGGTCCAAGAGTGAAGCATGCTGAGACAGGAAGTATAAACTCACCCCTGACGGTTCAGCTGTCCAGGGACGGGAGAATTTTGGCCTTGGCTCGGCTTCAGGACTCTGGGAAAGGAAAAAACAAGAATATATTTGGACAACTGATTTTAGGGGGGCAATCAATCCAGCAATACACATGTATAAAGCACACAGAAAGAAAATATTACAGGGAAAACCAAAAACAGGTCAAACAAAATACCACAGCCGTGTTTGGCACCTGTTGGTAGTAGGGCTCTTTGGCTTCTGCTGCATTTTCCTAGCCTGCGCTGGGGACTCGCTAACCCTGAAGGAATTACATAAAATAAAAGAAACTGCTGATCGCTGGATCTCAAAATATTAATATGTTAAAGATCCCAAATTCTATGGAAGGAAATGTTCCTTTTTTCTGTTTTACCTCTTTTTCCTGTCCAGAGACCTCTGTGTGGCCGCAGACAGAACCACTCTTTCTTTGTAGCTCTTGGTTTTCTCCTGCAGGAACAGAATAGTGAAAATATGTATGAACATCCTTTAAAAAATCAACAAACATCATCTTCTTCTAATTAAATGTGGCAATGTGATTTATTATTGGCCTGTATTTTTTATTTACCATGTCTCGCAGCTTCCTCTCTACACGCAGCTCCCTGTCCTGCTGTAGCAACGCTAATCGGTCGCCCAAAGGCATCTCAAAGAAGATGTCATGGATGTCGTAAAGAGCTGCACGTAACTGAGGGACAAGGGATGTACATACATATAAATAGAAAGAAAGATTGACCTCTGCTGACTGCTGACAGGCACTACACACTCATACCTGGGCTCTCACTCTCTCCTGCAGAGAGAGATCTTGTGCTGAAAGGGTGCATTTCTTCGGGGGAGCTTCAGTCTGGAAGGAACGGATGAACTCCAGTGTGTCCTACACATGCATACAGTATATACAGCACACATTCATAAACATGCAATTTCTAACAGTTTTTGCAAACTTTTTGTGTGCATTTTTTTTTGTCTGTGGAGGGGAGTGTAAGCTCACCACAATAGTCTGGCGCAGGTGCTTGACTTTCTCTGTTTTGAGCAGTCGGCGTGTGAGGAAGCCACGAGTGATGGCGCCAATTCGACAGAACGCCCTCTGCTGCTCTGGTGTGAGAACCTGGGAATCACAGCAAGAATGCAGGAAGATAGGAGGACAGAAAGAAAGAAAGGTATGGGAAATAGAGTTCAATCCATTGTATAAAGACACGGTTCACAGAGTCAGTATGTCCTTGGTGTACCCATATTCACTATTCATGGACAGGGGGCACACGTCTCCCAGAAAGTCCACTTGATTTGCCAAATCCACCAAACTGTAATATCACCCACTGTTCATAGCAATATGGATATGACTATTTAAATTTACTTGAAACAATAATCGTGCATATTAAGGACAATTGCATTTTACAGTTGTTTGTTTTCATTGTAATGTTTGATTGATTGATTAAGCATACACCATTTGCATAGTCTCACATTATTGGGTTTTACTGCTACAGTGAATGAAAGTTTTCATTCACCCACAATGTCATGGTTCTTTGTCGAGGGTATAGTGGATGTTATATTAGCGTTTAGTATAGCTCACTAAAAGAGGAAGTTCTATCTGTGTCAGAGACTCTGGTAGGCAGCAGGGCTAACACATCACAAAACACAGCAACACAAAATTAGCAGTGTCACTGCTGTAAAGACACTTTGAAATGGGCTACATGGTCAGGATTTTGTATAGATACACACTCACTCTTGTGTGCTTGGATATACTCACCAGACTAAGCCTTGCTCGAGGCTTGCTAGCTGCCCAGGTGGGCCCCCACAGGTAAACTGGAGGCTGGATGGAGGGAGAGCACACACTGGAACTGACAGGACTGGGAAAACCTGGCAAAAGTAACAGATCTTTCAAATGAAACATACAGAGCTCTTTAGTTGTTGCTGCTGTGTTGCTCAGATAATGCCATGAGTGAAGTTTAATTATCTTTTACATATGGAAAAGGGTGAATAAGTAAAGTAAAAACAAATGTAAATTAGGAGACTGGCTTTTTTAGTCTTAGATGACAAAAGCTGTTTTCTGGTTTCAGCCTCCTGCCCAAAACTACTGATGCTCCGTATTGATAATTGTGGATGGCTGCAATGGTGGTAATAAAAACAAATGATCCTTCACCACGTTATTTAACCACAGTACTGCAGTACAGCCCACTCATCTTTCCCTATATGTATTTTCTGAATTTGGCATAACATGGCACAAATCAGAGTCCTACTGTTCTGTTTTATGACAGTATTTTGTTTGCCTTTGCTATCCATAGCTCTGATAAGGTTTGTGGGAACTTTAATTGCTAAATGCCTCCAAAATAATAGTTTAATTTTGGTGAAATGTTCGTTAGTTTTGTACAGTCATTTGTCACTACTGTCCTCTAATACAGCAACAAGTGATCTTGGTGAAGAGATACCTATGCTGTGTCCAGGTGATCGTTCAGAGGGTGTTTGGGCAGGGCTCAGTCCTGGGCAGGAGGGGCTCACAGCAGAACAGCTGTCACCTACAGACCTACGATTCCACCCACAACTATCTCCACTCAGAGGCCGCACACACCCCTGCTCCTTCAGTCTTCTCTCAGCCTCCTCCAGCTCCTAAACACGTGCACACAGGCACACACACAGACAGATGCGTGAACATATAACTACTTTTACTTCTATTAATGTTCACAAAAAAACACTCATACAATGTGCAAAATTATCTGCTTCTATAGCCAAACAAAAAAGCAAAAGAGACTAAATGCAAACTCTTAATACACAAGTAAATTTAGTAACGTTTGATGTTGCTTTAATCGGTCTATGAGTAACAGAGAAAATACTGCACAAAATTACAACATTTTGCGCTCTGCTTCTGTGTAAAATAGATGTTGTGTGATTCTTTGTACTGACCAGACGGAGGCGCTGTTGCTCTTTCTCCTGCTCAGCCAGGAGCAGTGACATCTGTAAGGCGTGCTCCTCCTCCAGACGCCTTTGCATGTCCTCTAGAGCTTGTGCTCGTCTCTGGGTCTCCTCTGATGATGTGCACAAACGTGTAAAGTCACTTATCTTTTACCTTTTACATGGTTTCATCACTTTCCCAACCTCTACCCACAACATTTCACATTAATGGGCAGTAGGAGAAGCAGTAGGAGAAGCAGTGGTTTCAGCGGCAAAATGACAAAATTGAACTCTGCATTTTATTGGCTGAGGGAGAGACTCTCACACTGAGAGAGACTCACCTGTCTTGCTGGCCTGTGTTTCAGGTGCGTTTCTCAGGAATGTTGGTGTGATCCTTCCATTGTTTGGATCCTGAGGATCATCGGGCTCCAACCTGAGTGAGACCTGAGCCAAGTCAGGAGTCACACGAGGCCTCAGCAAAGAGGATGAGGGGTTTTCTACCTCATATGACTGGTTTAAGGGGGCTGCAGGGATGCGCCGACTTGAAGCCATCCATGTGACTCCTGCCATGAAACGAGGGATCCTTTCCTGGCTGCGGTCTATGTGCTCAGCTCCAGAGGAGTATGTATTCAACTGGCTGTCCAGGGTGTGGCAGCGCCGGCGAAATCCTGCAGCCACATGGTCGTGATGTCCCGCTGGGCCGGGCACTGAGGCGTTAATAGGGCTACAGGCCTCACGCACTGGACTGGTACCACAGTGGCTGGATCGACGATTGCTACTTCTGCTTCCACAACCAGCACCTTCGCTACCCACTGAGCCCCTTTGATCGGAGAAGTTTGAAGCCCCTGTGAGAGCTTCTCCCCAATCTGTCATGCTAGCACCTTCCCCTGACCTTCCCGGGCTCCGGGGAATAAGGTCTGCAGGTCCGATAGGAAATGAAAAATGGATGTTACCTGTAGAAACTGGGCGTGGCCTGCGTCTCCGTGCACAGGGACTTATGCTGAACTCTGGACTTGGAAGACGAGCATACTGGTCCGGTAGACTAGGTGACAGGCAGCCAGATTGTTGGAGACTGGGGTCATACAGAGTCTGGTGCTGGATCTGGGTCTGAGGTGCACCAACAGGACTGTGATGCAGGCTGAATCCAAACTCAACATCCCTGTCCCTCACGGGGCTGCAGCTCTTATTCTCCTTGTCAGAGACAGTCTCAGTCTGGGGGACTGTGTGGACAACTTTTGACCCCTGCTGACTCTGCTCTCTCTTAACATACTCTCTTGATTTCTTCAGGAGGCTGTCCAAACTAATGTCTTCTTCCTCCTCTTCTTCCTCCTCACTCTTCTCTTCTCTCTTCACCTTCACTTCCTCCACTGTCTTGTAGCCATTGAGGCTGGGGGTCTCAGAGCATGGAGTGACCAGCTGATCATTTGTCTGAAGGCCAAATCCAGCATCTCTGGGAAGTCCAGGTGAGTCAGTGACCAGGGTGTAGCCACTGACTGTCGAAGACTTAGAAACTGGCGGCTTGTCAACCTCGTCAGTTGGTACTTTCTATGCAATGATTCAATAAAACAAAATATTACTTGGTATTATTACTTTCCAATTAGATCAGAAAAGCACGGGTTTAAAGCAGTTCATTATTTACACACAAACTACAGCTACAAACAATTAAAACAAGAAAAGACAGACAAGTGTTCTTTGCCAAATAAATGTCAGTTATCTAAAGTGAAAAAGTCACTGATATCAATCCCAACATTTTAATCCATAGATCTGTCTCAATTGTTGATGTTGATTTTTCTGTAAAAAGACATATCCATCTTTGAGTTATGCTTGTTACTACAGACAGTAAGAGGCCTGACATATTTATTCAAATACCTGGAATTGCATCACTAAAGTTGGTATGCAATTGGACAATATTGCTTTGGCTGTTGACGTGACAAAATAGGGCTACCATTATGTAAAAATAGCACAGCCTACCGGAGAAAGCGTTGAGTCAGACAACCTGTATTCAAGTCTGCAAACGTCACTAGAGACTCTGATACAGACTGTAATTCAGTTTTTGAGAATGACACACAGACCTATTTCATGTTTAAAAATTTTAGATGACATCCACCTTTCTTTACATTTTCTTCTCTGAACAGACTATTAAAATTGAACTGCCATTACCTTCATTTTCTTAACTGTTGTTTTTACTTACTGAATAAACATCATAAGCCTCCACAGCATAACATTAATTAGAAAAAAAAAAGATGCAATATCCTTTTGTCCCTTGGATCACCTAACCAGATTCCAACCAGGCTTGTGACCACAGTCACACAGTGCCACTGACCTGAGCTTGATCTAGTATGTCCTGAACTCGGGCCAAAAGCTTGTTCCTCTGCTGGTTCTGTCTGTCCATCTCCTGCTGGACTGCCCTCTGTCTGTGGCCACACATCTCCTTGCGCTGCTCTGCATTTAACTGGAAAAAAAAATACACTCTTTCAAAAAAACATATACCTCTAGAGCTACAATTAATACAATTTCTCACTTCATATACCCAAACAATGTCAAAACACATGGGAAGATTAGTCAAAGACTCTTAATGATGTGGTTTCCAATACACAAAACATATTAAATCAGGATTATTTATGAATGATTCTCAGTTACTGATAACGCTGTCACCTTGATGAATTTTCCTTTGAGGATTAATGGATTTCCCTTTGGGGATTAATAAAGTAATTCTTATCTTATCTTTATTCTAGTATGTTTGTCTACTTTGTTTGAGTCTGAAAGAAATCTTCCAGTCACAGAGTGGCTCCACAGGACTCACATTGCTCCCCTCACAACCTCACTACTCCTGAAAACTAATTTTGTCAGCAGTTACCAGGAGGTGGATTCACCAGACTAACATCAAACAGCCTCCATGTTCCTCGTCATCAATTATCTCCTCTCTCTTTCTGATGCCAAGTGCTGATCTAATTGGGACAAGTCAGCTGACGAGTTTAAGATATATTATGTAGGTCTCACATAGAAATGTCTTTTCCCTTAAATGCTACTTTTATTGAATTTACCCTGTTTGAATATGAATCCCTGTGTGCATCTGCGTTTTATGGCTGAGATATTCATAACATCCTTCTCATTTCTTACACAGTCATGGCAGCAGACTGGGAGATACACAGCCAACCAACAGAACATTTTATCGTTCAAAAGCAAAGCCATCTTTGTTTATGGGGTTTGCCAACTCCAAGCCTTTTAAAAACACCCATTAGCTATGGCTTGTGTCTATTTTTGATGAGTGAGTGGTTTAGCTCTATCTTCGGTTGTCCTTTCAGAATAAGTTCAGATGCATTTTGTCCTTACCAGCGGTGAAAGCACGCCTCTCCCATGAAAGCGGATGACAGAGCAAGCCTTCAGGGAACACAGTGGCTCACATGTCATCTTCTTGCATTTCCCCTCCTCCTGCAGTATGGCCAAACTCCGCAGGCAGAACTCCTCATAGCTTTCCATCTCTGGACACCCACACATCCACACTCTGAATAGGAAAGACACACCATGTAGCCTCGTCACCCAGCTGTTAAATTAGACGGAGAGTGTGGAATTAGATGGACATGCACAAGTCAGTGAAGAGGAGAGCTTAGGATACACTGGGTGTGGATCACTAGAGGAAAGAGTCTAGGGTCAGAAGTAGAAGAGCAGGACGAATCGCCTCCAACAAAAGAGGATCTGTCTGCCCTAAGTGTTTTTATCACACTCATCACATTCCTGCCATTCCTTTCCATCAGACATTGCTGGTGACTGACATCCATTTCCGCATCTCATGGAAATGTGTCCAATCGATACAGTTTCTATTTCTGAAATGTCTATCAGCAAATGGATAGTATAAGACTGTGTGCAGATAGGTCGTGCAACCCAGGGCGTTAGCCTATGTGCACAGATGTTGTATGCATCAAATTAAAACATACGATATAGGAACGTACGATAGCTACTGTCTCAGATGAGCAGACATTTACCATTCCTCCTAAGGATTTAATTGTCCTCGATGCTGCCAATACAACCTTGTGGTCTGCAGCCGCCTCATCACACTTATTAATTATAGCGTAGTGACAGCACAGTAAAGGTGGGAATCATTATCTTTTTGTGCCAGTCTCTAACAGAACAAGCTTTACACCGGCGTTTTTGACGGTTTATCACGTGCAACACTCGATTTTACGGCTTCTTTTTGCAGACAGACATTTTCGTACAGATGTGCCTTGGCAGAATGACAGTTAAGAAAAACGTGTCTATTACTCGTTGCCAATTTCTTACCTTCACAGTGGATACAAAGTGATATCTCCTTTTCTTTAACCCCGCGTTGAATGTTAGACACTAATAAATACACAATAATGACGGGAACCTTTACATTCCTCCTCTCAATCTCGGGGAGCCCACCGCCACGGCCACCGCCTCCGCCACCACCATCATCACCATTACTTTAAACTCTTCCGGGCTCCAACAGCGCCTCCTAGCAACAGCACGCAGGCCACGTTCCAACACGTCCCACGCGACCTCTCCAAGTTGCTTTTTCGGGAAGATTCCGTCGTCAACAAACTCCACACACTCGCAATTGTGTAAATTATTCTAGAATTTTCTATAGAGATATATAATAGAGTGTTTTTGTCGATTGCTGTGACCACGCACGGCGAGAATATGATTGTAAGGAAACCAGAGAGGAAAGTAAAGGATGAAACGGTAAGAAAAATGGAACGAGAACGCCATTTCCATCTTAAGTCACCTCATTTGCGAAAGATTTAAATGTATTGAAGGGTATTTAACGATGATTTACCATTTAGTACGCAACGTATAAAAATTTAACTTCTCACTATAGCCTTATTGTATGCAGCTATAGGAATATTTTTAAATGTTTAGTCATATACACTTTTTAAACTACTTTGTTTCACTATATTATTATAAAGCAGTTTTAACTTATGAGTGCTCCCAGGAGGAGTTATTCATAAACACTTGTTTGCCACCGCTGCATTACGTGTTATAAACCACGATTATGTGTTTATATAATACGAATAGGAATACGTATTAAATTATTAATCCCCAAAGGACATTCATTCGTCTGTCAGCTCATCTACCATTTGCAGAAGAATTAAAAAAGCCTGATGGCTGTTGGTATAAAAGATCTCCTGTATCTCTGTCCTGCAACGAAGAGAGAGGAGCCGTTCACCACCGCTGCTTTTTTGATCCATCAAGGTGTTATGAATAATATAAAAGTGTTATAAATAACAAATATAACTTACAAATGCTAAATCGGTGACCGCGTCTAGAGAAGTCTGTACCTTCTAGTTCTGCACCGATCTACTGATATTGTGGATTACAGGTATTCCAATATTCACAAATGACAGCTAATCACATTACTCCAGCCCACCTTTCCAGGATGGCAGTCCAGATGTTATCATATGAGCACTGAGAGGGTAACACAACAGGGCATTTTCATTTTATCACTTTGGTATGTCTGTGACCATACTGGTGTGATGAATGAGTTGTCTCTGTTTCCATCAATTGTCATTTAAACTGTGGAAAGAAGGAACAATCAATTAGACCACTGTGGAAACATGAAACATAAATAAAGATGTTTTAAATCAAATTACCAGAGACTAACTGCCAACTGCTAATTGCTGTTAGCATATACTATTAGGTCGATTTAGCCCCTTAAGGCCTAGTGTATCATTTTAGGTACATACTGTTTTTGAGACCTCTTTACCATCAATGTCATACTTTTTCTCTTTTAAAAAAATCTTATGTATAAAACATAAAATTTCAACACATAAATTGTGAGCAATACACTTGAAAAATGCTGGATATATCAAGTATGATAGGAATGAAAGTTTAAAATATGCAAATTTCTATTTTCTTTTCTTTTTTTCTTTCTTTTTTTACATTATATCTCAGAAGGTCCTTTGAAGACTCCAGTTTCAAAAAATTTGAATTCTCTGTCAATTATTTGATAATTCAGGCATCAAGGGGTTAGAGGTCAGTTGACTGTTATGGAAATTTCTGTCCCATAAACCTCTTTACTCTACATTAGACACGACCCATATCAGACTGACTATGTTTCTATTGACAAGTTGTTCTATTTTGAAATTGCACAGTGGGTCTGAAACCATCTGTATTATATTACACAACTAATAGTTGAGGCCATGTGCAGAAAAGCAGGCCAGTGGACATAATGTCCAGGTTTTCAATGAATAATCTCTCTGTCTTTCAGTAATGTTTTTATTAAAATGACACATTACATGCAGTACGTACAATAACAAGCCACTGTACATTTAGTAGAGGGCAAAATTAAAATTGCTTTTTTCACAACTCATCTCTTGACTGCGCAGGTGAACCTGAATATGTAGGCTTAGCAATGCGCACATTTTCCTTATTGTCCCGAAGCAGAGCGTCAATGTCACTTTCAGTGAAAGTGGTTTTGGAATCCTGTCACAAAAGTTAAACAAATGTTAGTTCTCATAGAAACTATTTATTCAAATTGCGTAGATATATGTTTAAACCTTCACAATCTGCAATATACGCACAGCCTACCTTAAAAGACATACGTTTCACGCCCACACAAGCTGTGGACTGCTCATAACACAGGACAATGTCCAGATTCTTTGGTTCTTTATTCACCAAAGCTGCTTGGAACCGGTCTTGGTGAGAATCTAAATGAGAATTTTAGAGGAAATTATGCATCTAGTGTTGAAAATTAAACTTCTGTAAATACATTGCTATTTCATCCTGAGTTTACCAAACAAGTGACTGCAGGAGGACATCAGTTTGTCGTTGGAGATGTGGTCATGTTTGTAGGACAGAAGTTTCTCACACACCCTGCCACCGATGAGGTTCTTAACTACTTTCCCTCTGCTCTCAGCCACAACTTCCGTCATGGCTTTCTCAATCTCTGAAGGGCAGTATGCATATATTGTGTGAGAAATGTTGGATTATTTAAAAAAAATATATACATAGCCTACATATTAATTAACAAGTCCAAGAAAGTGCCACCTAAGTGAGATTTGGCCTTGATGGTTTAAAATCATTGCTTTCAAGGCAATCTGAACAGTAATCCACCATACCTTGTGCCACTGTAAGACAGCTCTCACAATAGACGTCTGTGAAAAAGAAAGCAGTCAAAAGACTAGAACTCAAATCTAACAGCAATCAATACAAGCCAAACTTCAAATGTTATCATGACAAAATAAAACAACTTAAAAGAATTGTAATGTTTCATTTACTTACAGCGATCCATGTCTTCAGACTGCACAGGAAGTAGGTAGCACATGTACATTAAAAAAATTAAGGTTTTCATAGTTTGTGACAGTAGACCAAACATTTACACTGTGAACTGACTACTCTACGCTTTACAAAGAGGTAGCTTGAACTGCACGCAAGTTAAATCTTCTTCTCTTTCACATAATATGGTCACATGATCTTAGAGACAATGGAATCACATCACAGTCATTCCAAAATGGCAGGGGTCTAGTTTTTCAGGTTTTCTGTGTCTAAGAATATTGTTGAGAGACTGAGTTGTTGTTGGTCTTTGAGCAGGGATCTCTAAATACTGTCAATTCAAAGACTTGACAAAGACATAAAAAGCATAAACATACTACAGAGAAGCAATGTCTAGGGAAAATAGCCCAGAACAGGCAACAAAACAAAGAGAACTAAAGAAATCAGTTGCTAATTAAAAAAGCACAAAGAAGGGGCATAAAATACAATACCACATAAATGTAGTGTAAATAGGGAACCAAATTCTATCAGAAAAATGTGGGAATCTTTTCTGTTTCTTTCTTTAGCCTATGTATATTAAAAAGCAAGACCGATGTTTCCATGGTCATTATTAGCCCCACTGATTAAAGATTCAAGTTTTGAGAACATATCTCTGCATAATTTTGTAGTATACGAATCTGCCCCCTCCATCCACCCTGAAATGAAATGAAATGATTAGGGGAGCAGTAATTTAGTAAGTAAAGTAAGTGATTGACGGCTAGAGCAAGGTTATTTGTTGGATGTAATTAAAGGAAATTTGTAGCTTTGTGTGACAAGTCAGGAAACATATTCAGTACCCTTTTCTTCTTTTCATTTTCTTTTCTATTGGTAGAAGTAAACTACTAGTAGTAGTAGTAACTAGTATTTAGATTCATTTATTCAGTTAGTTGCTGTTTCAGTCATTGGCCACTGAGCGGTGCTGTATTATATGGAAAGCCAGTTACAAGGCGTACCAGTTGACCCCGTATATGGTCATTTTGACCATATAAGGAATGACGTATCTGACGCTGGGGGTCCCAACGGAAAATATGACCGTGTGCGGGAAAGGCGAACGTTGGAGCAAGGTCCAGTTTTCAGGGAAGTAAACGTGCAACTGTTTGTGAACCTTCAGCCAACTGGATTAGATAAACCAACCCTGACAGCTCTCAGCGTGTACCCTCAATAAACCCGCAGCCACAGTCACGATGTGAGTAGCCTAAACGTACTAATAATTATGACAATTGAATTCACACGTGTCTTTGTAAACTGTCAGGAAGAGACACAGGACGCTTCTCCATTTTTTCCCTCTGGTACTGACTTTAAACTTTTGGTCGGTGATGGCGTATTTTTCGTTGAGCACATATGGTATTCTCCAACGGTTTTTTGTGCAGTAGGACTTCAGTCATATCAGCGGATGTTTTACTGATAAGAAACCCGTGGACGTTAGGGAAGCAGTCGGAGAAAGCCAGAGATTGATTTTAGCTTCCCAGTGGCATTAGCTAGCAAGAAAACAAACAAGCAAGAAATTATTCCACCTCTAGTGGACGAATTTCGTTCGTTTCTTTCTTTCCTTAGAGAGGAATGCACACTATTTACACTATCTTTCATCAGTACTGTAGAGGGTTATTATCTGGGCTGACATCTCTGTTGTGGTTATTTCCTTGAGGACCAGATCAGATAGGAGAGGGCATCCATGCTACTCCTTCCGTTTTGTTTAAATCCGTTACACTAACGCGCACTTCAGGGCAGCCTGTTAAATGTGTAAACATGCACTTGCCTGTGTGTCTTGCATAAATTCACGCCATTAATTAGCCTCTGTCTTGCATGGATAAATAGTTTTCTCAAAGTCCACGGACCTTGGCTGTTTGAGATACAAAGGCCCGGCTTTATGACCTGCGTGACGGACCCTCAATGAGAAAGCTGTGTTAGGTGTGTTGACTAGGTTGAGGCAGTGTGTGAAGCTTTTCATTTGGTCTGCTGGTGCGAACAATCCTATTGCTTAGTCTTTGGCACAGGAATAGCCCGCCTTATGCCGTTGACGTCCACAGATCACAGTTTGATTGGACCCACTGTGTCCAAATCTAGCGCCCAGCAGATGGCGCCTCATCTATGTATTTGCTCTCATCAGTTCAATTTATAGAAGTCAGATTCATACCTGTGTGGAAAAATCCCTCCTTCATTGGCAGAGAGGTTAGAGATCAGGTACAAAGCAGTGTCCCTGGTGCTGACAAGCTACAAATCTAAGACATCCTGTTTTAAACCATTATACATTTGGCTGCACACCACACAAGTGTAAATGTAATAGTAACAAAATACTGAGTGAAACTCCTCATTGGTTAAAGGAGTATAATTATTACCACCAATATATAAAGTGTCTAAAGTAACAGTTAACACTATGCAAAATTGCCCCTTTCATGGTTCTAAATTAGGGAGCCTGCAAGCTCCTAAAACATTATATATTTTGGTTCTTTAAACACATAATACACACAAAGTTATTAATAGGTCGCGCAAGATTTTAAAACTTTTTTACCGTTCAGTTGTTGCAGGACATTTTTGCACTTATTGTTCTTCTTCAACTCTAACCAAATCTGACACAACTTCCCCTCCAAAGTTGCAGGATAAGTGCTTCAGTATGGTACAGATTGTCAAACCGTTTGAGAAAACTTGACTTGTCACATTCGTCTTGTAATTTTTCTCTTCTCTTGTGAAGTCGGTTTCTTTGTTGTCATAGTAGTTGCCTGTTAATATTTTCAGTTACTTTAACTCTTGGCCAGAAATGAAATGCTGGATTGAAAATGGGGAGAAAAGCTTTGGGCACCACAGCCTCTACTACTTTAGGAGCTGGATGATGCTGGTGTTGTTCTTGTCAGTGTTACTGGGATCTCTGTGTGTGACCTCTATCACAGTCACTGTTATTGAGTTATGGGTGTTGCATGTTGCATGTCCATGAAATCAAGCACCTTTGACCTCATAAGCTTATTATCTGCTCCAGCAGCACAGTGTAGGGTCCAGTCTCTCAGGGTCCAGTCTCCAGTGTGCTGTTGTGTTATTAATGTGAATTTGGGAGCTGATTCTTGCAAAACAGCAAAAAAAAGAGAGAAAAAGTTAAATAATACTGATGCATTTTCTCTGCACTTTGTCTTGAATCAACACTAAACATGTTTATTGAAAAAGCAATACATCATTTTCAGCTTTCCAACGGGAAGTATGTTAAAGTGATAATTGCTTTATCAACAAAAACAGGAAGTGGTATTCAGCTTTATCTGAGTGACAGTATGCTGTGATGGGCTGCTTTACTTCAGAAAAGAAAGAAAGAAACCCTGGAATATATTTACACTTGCGCTGCAGACTTTTTGAGGAATTTGCAGTACATTACTTTCAGTTTGGTTACTTCATATGTTTTTTGGAGTTTATATGTCTTTTATTGTGAAGTCCCAGACAATCATTGTTAAATCTCGTTAGAGAAAGTTTCTTGTAATGGTGTTGCAACAGTAGTATTTACAGTAACCTTTCCTCTCACCGCAAGGAAGTGTCTCAATGTTTAGGTAGTTTGCCCTTTATTTATTATTCATTTCACTGAAAAGTGGGTGTGGGGTGGGAGAGGGACTTCTACAACTGAAACTTGAACATGGTGTGTAGCCTATGTAGTCCCTCCAGAGGGGAAATAATTTGACAATAAACAAATAATTACATAGCACCTAATAATGGTAATGCATTTATTGCATTTAATAGATAATGTTTTGCCAGAAAAATGTTGCTTCGTGTTTTACCTAAGATTAGACTGGTGAAGGGCAGCAGCCACATTCATCATAGTAGAGTATTACCATTCATTCCTTTGGAAATGTGTTAAAGTTTTTGTTTTAGATGTGATACGGGAGTCTGTCAACTTAAATACAAATAGTGTGATGATCCTTTTCAATGCCCGGAGCAGCAGCAGCAGTCCAGAGCGTGCGGTTACAGCAGCGCCGCTTTCCTCCAATAGATTTAAAGTGTGCGCCCTGGCCGACAATAGAGGGCCTGGGAGTGGGAGGATCAGCTCGGCAGCGATCCTTCTGGCTTTGTTACGCCCGGGAAGCCATTTTGGAAATCTGCTTGTTGTGCACTAGCATAACACTCAGTAGCTACTTGGAAAACTTTTGTGTCTTTTTATTGGAAAATCAACGTTTTGGATCCGTGGGTCCGCAGCCGATAAGTAACCATTGGATCTCCGTGCGTCGGGATGCCGGCGGAAGTTTGCGCATCTTCCGTGACAATAATGCGTGAATGTTGTTCATTCGGATTACGCTCCTAAAGAATAACAACATACATGGACTCTAACCACGCGGGCAAGTTGGCACACTACTCATAAATAACGTCGTGTAGGTGAATGTAGAGGCGGCTGTGTGTTGTAGACGTGTCATTCTCCTCTCATGTGGATGTATTTTGTCCTTGCTGGGCTCCCTTTACCCACAGCTGTTTTGGTAGCGAATGCGATATCGGGCCTTATTTCCCACAGAGATTTATTTTTTAAATATCTGCTTCATTATCACACATTTTAATTTTGAAAACATCATTTCTGAAGACACGTGACTGTGTTTTAACTTGTAAATATTGAATGCACCTGTTATGTCGAGAACTGCGACTAAGTGCGTCGTTGCAAAAGCCTCTAAGCAAGTCAGAGCTTTCGCGAGTGACTAAATACATGGCGTCTAAATTTAGCACCGGCCAGTGTGGGAATGTAACGGCTTATATGTCATTTGGCCGGACGCTATGTTCAGTTATTACTATTGAACTAAATATATGTTTGAAACGGCACCGGTCTGAAACAGTGATTGGACAGCAGACTGTATTCTCAGTTGTGCCCTGATCATCGCAGGTGGTTTGCGTAAAGGAGCCAGCAAAGACGTGCGAGGTGAAACACAGGACTGGAGAAGGTGTCACTGTTCAGCATGTGTAAACTGTAGGTGTGTGTATGTGTGTGTGTGTGTGTGTTCGTGGGGATGTCCTCAATCGTCATGGTCTGTTATTGTTCAGGCTGTCTCCTAAACATAAGCTCAAGCGTCAAATACTATAACATAACCAAGAGAGAGTCAGTCACATGCTGAAATAAATGCTGCAGAACGCATAGCTCTTCATTGAGGACGTGTGGTTGGACTGAATAGTGTAATTAGGCTGATGGTTTAGGACTGCCCTCTGTCCTTCTCAGGCCATCCTGCAGCACTTCTAGCTCAGCTGATTCACAGTAGGAGGCTGGTATTTAATTTTGGAGTGCCCACATTGAGCTGATTGCATCATGATTCATTGCACCAGTTGACAAGTCAAAAGGAAGAAAAAAAAAACTAATCCTGGTTGAATTAAAGCAGCAATCGAGGCTTTTGGATATTTGTTTATGCTTATCCCTCTTTTCGGCTAGATGCGGATTTGAAACATGATCAAGATTATTATGGAGATTTCTGTGGTGGTGGTGTTGGTGGTTTAGGAAAAGCCATCTGTTTTTTCCATGCCATGGAGTCTTTGCAAAGAGTAGAAGTTGGAACAGAAGTTAATTTTTGCTCATGAGACATGCTCATGTTATATGCAGCGTGGTGTTAGGACCAGACAAGTAAAATCAGGTGGCCATATCAGTTCAATTTTAATGTGCTGTTGAGCAAGGGTTTGTCCTTTTTATATCACATGGCTATAATCCTCTCATTTTATCCTGCAGTCGCATGGCTGTCTTTTGTCAAGATTAGCCACTAATGTGCACTTGGCTGTCTGTATGATTCTGAAGACATAGTTTGTGGTGGTGTTGAACTGTACAGCATTTTTCAAAGAGATGTTTCTGATATTCAACCTACCTGACTGAAGTGAAAACAGGGGGCTTAGTAGTAATCATCTTAAAACAGGACATGAAGTTGAATCAGCACCTCAGTAAAACCTTCTGTTGATATCTGGACTTTCATTTGATTTTGTAAAGTTAGCTGAGTGTGCCTCATATCATGGTAACATAGTATTTGCATAGTCTGGAGATTTTTCGTTTCCCGCCCATTGCCTAAAACTCAGCCCCACCCCTTGCTGTTATACTGGGTTTCATAATGCTGCCTTCTCTGTGAGTGGAGCTGTTCCAGGCGTCACTGTAGGAGTAGCTTCCCCTGCGAGGAGCCTGCTGAATACAAAGGCAAGAGAGGATCGTCACTGGCTCTGCCCTTTCTCTACCAGCCCCTCCTGTCAGTTGCCGCCTGTTTGCCAACCAGGGGAGAAGAGACGAGTCATTCAGTGGCGTCCGTGGCCTCCGTCAGCTACCAAGCCAGAGCAAGCATGCAGGAAGAGGTTGGCCAGCTCTTGTCCACAGTAGCAGTGTTGTGTTCCTGGAGAAAAGGAATGTCCAGCAGCTCTCGTTAGGGTCTGCCGGGGCTGGGCTTTCTGACATGGTTGTACAGCGTAGCAGTAACTGGTGTTTGTGTTTTCTTGGAGAGAAGCCCAGTGAATAGCGTTAGAATTGATTTGGGAGGAGGCAGGGAATTCACCACTGCTCTAATGCATTTAATGTGTAAATGTGGCTGTGAATCTGTTTCTAAAAGACAGTGTTAGTGTGGCAGAACTTGAGCTTATTATCAGAGTTAATATGTCTAAAAGAGACAGAATGAACAAAACGGTGCATGCATTGTTGGGAGTGCGTATGGAATTTAGTTTGTGCCTGTTTGTTGCCCCCCCCCACATATCAGCTTTAGCTTAAAGACTCCTATCCCTTGCATCCTGACTCTTGCAGTCTAAACAAAGAAGAATGACCATGGATTTTTCGCAGCTGCACACATACACACCGCCACAGTGTGCTCCGGAGAACACTGGATATACCTACTCTCTCAGGTGAGACCTTAGTGCTGTCCCGTTGCACTGAAATTCACTCTGCAGTTTGACATCAATCAGAGACATTCATATTCCATTTGCTTTTGTCCTCTTTATGCTGTTGAGCTGATTGCTATCATAGTAATTGGTCATTTTACCCGGTCATTGTGAAATAAGCATATAATGAAAGCCAAAATAATCCAAAAGTTGTTCTGCATTCACTGCTTCTCTGCTGGTTTTCTGTTTTCTTAAGACAATATCTTTTTTCTTAACTTTCTAGAAGTTTTGAAAATCAGTTAAGACTGCTAAAAAAAAATCCTGTGGTTGTGGTTTTGATGAGTCAGCCTCATGATTCAGTTGGTGTGTGTTTGTATGCTTGGAGGGGAATTGGGGAGGCTTGCATGGGGTAAAAAAAAGATGCATGTTCCCTAGATTTTCTTCTTAATATTTTTTTACTGCCTTTGCTAACTTTTTTTGGCCTTATCTAACTTTTTAGATTTATGTAACTCTAGCCTCTTCCATTGTGCTACTCTTCTGCTCATTGTTTCTCACCCTCCTTGCCATCACAACTCACACTGTAGATATGGCCAACTCTTCACCAGGAAGGTCTGTGCATGTGGAGGAATGTTGTCTTCAGTGCTGTCACTGTTGATGCTGACAGATCTCAGGACAGAAAGGCATTTGGGTGTGTAGGTCAGAAAACCTAATGTAACCTTTTCCTGTGTTGAACCTGCTTTCTGACTTGAGGGAAAGTTATTGCTTCAGTTTTGTGAGTAGGGGCCTCCCATCATTTAAGTGAAAGTATGAAAGTGTCTTGTGTTTTGAACAAAGACCTGTCATTAGGTTTACAGCTGTGGCTTGAAGAAGCACGGAGCACACTGTGAAAACTGCAGTCAGTACTTTATGTTCTTTTCCATCCAGCTGAGTTCAGGTAATGTAATTAACGGCACATTATATGACAGTTAAACACAGGTTGTGGGAATTTTGTTCTGAGCATCATGTTGATGCTGCAGCATTGACTGTAGTAGAGGCTGAAGTTGATGCTGTATCATGATATAAATGGGGGAAAATAGCAGCTTAATATCCCCATAATCTTCTGTCAGTTTTGCAGCAAATTGCACCTCAGCAATGTGTAATCCAGCTTTAGTAACTAGTCTCATGAGTCACACTGGACTGAGGCAAAGTGAGATGAAAGCACAAAAGTTTGTGTGACACCTGGCTGGAATCTACCAGTTCGACTGAAAACCTGGAACAAGCTAATCGGGTTCCTTTGAATGCGGTCAGCTGAGAAGCTATTACTGAACCTCACAGTCACAACGGTGGCCCTGATCCCAGGATTAGACTAATAGTTTATGCTTCTTGACTTGCTAGTTGAAATATCTGTGGGTTTTTAATAGCTTGTGTCTGTTGCAGTCAAAAGACTGATGAATTATGAGCTCTCAGGAGAAACAAACTTGTTGAAATGTAAACAAAGTGGATCGAGGACAAGTAAATAACTGTATTTGCTTCTCGATCAAAGTTCAGAAATCTCAACCCTAGCGAGTCTGACAGCTGATTGTGTTGAGACCTGAGAGGGTGTCTGCGTGCGGGATGTGTGTATTCAAGTTAGCATGTGGAGATGGGGGGCATGGGGGAGTCAGGTGACAGAAACCGTTGGCCCATCTGTTGTCAAAACTCAAAAGAGCAGTGACAAGTTTTGTAGCACTGAATGGTCTAAGAGAAACAGAGAGAGGGGGCCAGCCAATCATGTTCTGCTTTCATCTACACTCTCACACACCAGGGAGAGGCCATTACAACCCGGATCTACAACCTGGAGATAATATTACCAACACTGTAAATACACCCAGGGAAATATATGATAAAGTTTTATTTTATTAGTAGATTGGGAGATTCCTTTGGACTCATTTCCTTACAGGTACTCTGTCTGGTTTTTACAAGGCTTCCAGATTCACTACAAGTAGTTCAAGAAGTGTGATCTTGTTGTTGAATTTGATTTGATCTCTGTCACATTGAAGCTGTGAGAAGTTTTCATTTAGCACAGGCTCACACAAACCATGGATATGAACATTTCATAGACTAATGACTGAGGAAGTAATCTGCAGATCAGCTGAAAATAAAACTTACTTATCAGTGGAAGTTTGTAGTTTTTTCATGAAAATGTTGAATATGCAGTTTCTTAGAGGGGAAAAATAACATTTACTGTCTTAGTGCATTTACAAAAACTACAACCCATTAACTGGAAAAACACTTCGGTGGAGACGTCACATGCTGAAATTAATTAAAATACTATCATTTGAGTTTCTGTGTAACCTCATAATCTCTCCATTGGTTTTCTTTGCATTGTCAGAGATTTACAGACAGCTCAAATTTCTTGAATTTAGACAAATACTTGTTTTGATCAAAATTTGTGATTTCTTCAGTCCTTTACACCATGCAGCTGAGTGCTGAAATGTGGGCTGAGTGTGCCCATGTCCTCACAGAAAGCAGGTGTGTGTGCACTGTATATTGACTCACACACATCCTTCATATTTTATGATGGAGGAAGTGGGTCATTGGTGCTCGTGCCTCTGGCTGGAACGTATTTCCCCCGCAAGTGATTGCTGAACTGTGACAGTAGTAAGCAGCAGCAGTGATGGAGTTACTGTCGGAGGCCAGCTGAACAGCAGCAGTGGATAAATCATGCAAAAAGATTTTCTTTTAATTGTACAAAAAGAGTAAAGGTAGAAGACACACAGATTTGGCCTACTCGCCCAGAAACTGCAGTTATACCAGCATCTAGAAGTTAACTTTTAATCTGAAAGTAAACTATAGTTAGTCAGTGCTTTCATAATTACTTTTGTAATTCAGGTTGTGCATGATAAGGTTCGGGGACACAACCAAAGGCTGGACAGCTGTTGTTCAGGCTGCTGTCGCAGTTGTTTGGACATCTGGTCTGGGAGTGTTGCAGTACATGCACCACTGGTCAAGTGCCAAGCAAATGACAGCAGCTGGATTTTGTAGATATTTTGTCCACAGTTACTCCTTGTGAGGGTGACACTGCAGTGTGTGCTGAGACATTGTAGACGTCGGAAGCATTTCTCTATGTGTATTAGTCAGGATTGCGTTCTTTTGTGTTGCAGCATCTGTCTGTTGGAAGTGTTACAGTATACATGCAGTCTCTGCTACTGAACACAGCTGCTCTTAAGCCAAGGAGCTGTTTAGAGTGGTCTCCATAGCAACCACAGCCACGGGAAGTGGCACACTACAGTGCCGTAACGTGGCCACAACAGAGATGGAGTGGGGCAGAAGGAAAGTGCTGTCAGTGGGAGGGAAAATGAGGCTGAGCTGGAGCGATCGTAATCACAGTGCCAAATCCTACCCACCCAGAGATGGTTGGATGGAAACTCAAAACGCTCTCCACTCAGTCCCAAACTCCCAGTTCCTGGCCTCTGGTAAATATAGGCCTCAGCATCTCAAGGGAAAGGAGACTTTCCCTATTCTGTAGCAGTGGAAAGAAACAGGAAGACAGTTTGCGGTGCGTATGTGCTCTGATCTGGTATTTTCCCCAGAGATTTTCAAAGGCTCTTGCAACTGAATTTCAGGAAAACACTTCATGCTGTTTAATTTTAGTAAACACAGTGCGGTCCCACAGTGTCCAAGGGAAGTGATTTCAATGAATTGGTGATAACAGGTAACAAAATACTCAGTGCACTTACGCCACATTACAGCATCCCAAGTCGCTAAAAATGTTTGTTGTTGGCACTGATCTAACCCACAGTGCACGTGCCTCTCATTTGCTTGTGGCAACACTGTGTTCCCATACATCCCATTCTGTGCTGCAGGAGAAAAACTCATTTGTGTTGTGATTGGATTATGGAGCTAACCAAACAATTACCATTTTATGAGATGACAGTTACTGACTCAGTGGTAGAGAATGTGATTAAGGAGCTGATGTCTCTGACTCCAGGGCTATTCATGTTTGGATGTAGTAATATGTAAACGGTCCAAGTTTTAATAAGAATTATATTGGCAACAAAACCCCCTCTAGGTTTTAGGTTGTTTTTTTTTTGAGTGTGCGATGGTAAATGCTTGAAGCAAGCATTTGACCTAACTTTTTAAACCGCACTTTTGGTTTTGAAGCTCTGCCTTAAGTGTGTGTGTGTGTCTGACCACGAAAGGGAACTAGTATTATTTGTTGAGGCTTTTGCAAAGCGCTTGTGCTGGTTATTGTTGACTTGCATCCCAGAACTTCAGACTTGGTCCTGTAATGTTCTTTGTTTGTTACATAATTGTTCTTACATAAATAACAGATGACCAAAAAGTTAATTTTATAACTTAAATTGATGTTTCATTATGTCAATTACGATGGCTCTCACCATGCAAAACTGGCAGTAGGTGGGTGGATGGCGGTTCCCTTCAGTGTCAGCAAACCAAACTGGAACTGTAGTTCTCACCACATGTGTTGTTACTAGAGCTACTTGTTCTTTGTCATGGAGGGATTAGCTCTCTAGTTACATTAGAAAGAAATGATGACAATCTGGTTTTGCAGCTGCTGTATGAGCCCCATGTGTCTGCACAGAATAATTTCTTGTTGTCTTCAGGGTACAGTATCCTGAGGAGCCACAAAAGGGAAGAAGCTGGATTGGTGGGACTTTTCCCCCACAGGCAGATACTTTCTCAGTGATTTGAATACCTTCATCATTGGCTGTCTGCAAGTAGTTATACCTGTTGGTACATGTGCACTTTGAAGTGACATTTTTTTTAAGCCTGACATAAATCATATCAGGCACATGTGGTTTTACTTTCATCCGTCCTTGTAAAGCTAATGTGAATTACCTTTATTTGTCTTTCTTTTTTAAACATGACTAATTGTTTGCTTTATAAAATTAGAGAAAACTATGAAAAGTGCTCATCAGAATTTCCCAGAGCCCAACTTTGTCCATCCAACATTGGTCAGCCTTAAATCTCAGTACTTAGCTGTTGAACATGGGTCACATATTGTAAGAGTGTTGTATCTTAAGTGTGTGAAATGTCAAAAAGCAAAATATAAGTTACCAATATGAAGAGTTCTATGTGATCTGAGGCTTTGTGTGGTGCGTAAGAAAGCCGGCTGTGCCCACTGAGTGTGGGAAGAGTTTCAAAGCTGTAGTGTTATGTAAGGAGAGCTTCCAGGAAGCTGACTGTCAGGACGGGAAGGGTCTTCTTTCTCTATACAGTGTGTCTGTCTTTCTGTCTCTGTCTTCTTCTCTCACCTCTGAAAGCGTGGTGTCCGTCTCTATTTACATCACTGATGTGGGCCATGGGAGCCACCTGTAAGAGGGGCGACGCATGGATCAATTTGGATGCCCAGAACAACAGGAAAGAGTGAGCAAGCTAATTAATCAGTGTTTACTGGTCCTAAGACAGACTGGGATCTGCACAGTCATCGTTTCTAGGCCGTAGTCGGGTCCGCAAACATTAGGATTTCATGTTGTCTGTGTGTCAGTAGTCATGAACATATCATGTCAGGACAGGATTGAGCAAATGTCTCAAATTTGGTACATATCCATTCGGGCTCAAACACAAACTGGTCAGATTTTAGTCATCACTTTTGCAGAAATCTCCTTTTTTTAACATGGGGATGTCGGCTGCTTTTTGGCTTGTTGGGCCAGCTGCTGTAAGATTAATTTCCTCGCAAAAGCAAACTGCACTTCCCCAAGGCTGTTTTTTCAATATTTGAATTTCAAATTTGAATAATATGAGCGATGTGATGTGATGGAAAATTGATTGTACTGTTGATATCTCGACTACCTGTGTTTAGACAGAGCCTGCTTGATTCCCTCTGCTTTCCTCTATAGTCTCCGTGTTCTCCACTGTGGGCAGCTACAGTGACTTCACCTTAAATGCCCTCTGGTTGTGGTGTGAACTGCCAGTGTTCCTGTCAGGCAGTTTAAAAGCATGGACTACAGTTCAATACATTTTTCACTGCTACTTTAAATTTCACATACTTACTTTACTTATTTGTCCTCTACTTGATAGTTTAATTGTTTAACATGAACAGATTGTTATCTGTTATTAGAGCAGCGTGACTCTGTATTATTTTTGTCACATAGCTCTTGTAGATAGCACGGATAGCACTCACTGTAGTTGACCGTCTCCTAGTGTGCTGGTGGCACAAATATATCATATGGGATCACATGTTTGCATTCCTTCAGGATGAGATATTATTTTTTGAGACTGACTGAGTGGCTCTCTGATGTGAGAGACAAAACCCCTGCAGAAGGGTGTGGCACGCACACACATACAGAGACTCGAGACTTGTTTTTGTCATTCACTAAGTAACAATGTTGAACATTTACTGACCCAAGATTTTGAAATGTGAAGATCTGATGTTTTGAAATCAACAGGTTTGGACAAAAATAGACAGAAAACACAGTGGACTTTCCCACTACTACTACTACTACTACTACTACTACTATTATTATTAGTAGTAGTAGTAGTAGTATTATTATTATTTTATGGACCAAACAATTTATTGATGATGAACAAAGTTTTGATGTGGAAGTTTTGCTCTGTTTTGTTTGTGCAGACGGGGAATGCACCATTCCCACTCCTTGCTGAGCACTAGAATCTCTGCTGTCAGACCAGCAGGATGCAGAGGGAAAGGTGCTGCCTTGGTTATGTGTTCAGAGAGGAGCCGCTTGGAGCAGGAGGCAGAGCAAGGACGAAAGCACATAATTGGCTCTCGGCAGGAGAGTGTAATCCTGAGACTATCGAGTTAGAGGCAGGGCCAGAGAGCAACATGCACACATGCATGTAAATACTGCTGCTAGTGCCAAGTCCACACGTTGTCCTGTGTACGAGACTGTAGCTCGATATATGACAGGGACTCTGTGCTTGTGCCTCAAACAGCTCTCGTTCAAACAGGGACGTTCCCTCCTTTCCATGTGTCTAACAGGGAGTTTATCCTGGGTCGTCCAGTGATGGATAAAGTGCTTTGCCCCTCCCTTCCATCCACCCTCCCCTGCATGTCTCGAGTTATTCTGCTTGACCTAGTTGAGCAACATGGTGACATGCGTACACAGCCTGCAAAGAAAGTGCAGCATGGTCAGGTCATTTCAGCTCAGTTTGTCTTATTGAAAGTGATCTCACAACACTGATATTTTGTCTGTAACACAGCTGAATGTGGGGGAAAAAGGAGACTAGTTTTTGTACACTCACACCAGCAAAGCAGTAGAAGTAGTTTCTCGAACAGCTCCAGTGAATTTCACAGTTGTTGCCCTGCTGCCTGCTGTTACTCATGTTGTCCTACTCTGCCAGGTGGGTGTGGCCCTGTGAGTCACAGCTACACAGCGCATGGCAAAGTCGAAATTTACAGCCTTCATTGTGTGTTTCCACTTACGGTTGGCTCTGGATTGCAGTGAGTGGAGCACATTTTATTTTTCAGCCTCGTACGCTTTGGAGTGTTTACTATTTTTTCCAAATTGACTTTCAGAGACACGGTGTACTTTTTTATTGTTTTATTTTATTGTTTTCTCCCTTCCCTGTGGGTGACTCACTTCCTGTCAGGCCTACTGCCGGTCGGCTCCTGTGTTTTGTTTGTTTTTGTTAAAGTAAAGTATTGATTTGAGACTGAAAGTCACATGTGGCCTGTTTGTTGTCTCCAAATGGATTTTGGCAAAGCGGACATAAAAAAAAAACAAGAGAAAAAAAAGTTAGCACTTTGTGATTAACTGTGTTGCAATACCTCCTCTCATCAAAGTTTTTCGCTTCCACTTTCCACTTTTCCTTGTGTGTCCCTCAGCTCTAGCTACTCCACAGCAGCATTAGAGTTTGAGAAGGAACACCAGATTGCTCCTGTGTACGAATCACCCAGGATGTCACGGCGGAGCCTGCGTCTGCAGACCAGTGCCGGTCACTATGGCAACGAGAGCCTGGCTGATTACTCCCAGAACCACAGCAGCAGCAGCAGCTACACCAGCAACAGGCGAGAGACAAGGTGAGACTGGCAGTGGTTACTAACGCACTCGGCTTACCAGAGAGTTTCAGTAATTTTCTACATTTCTTATACTCTCTTTGAACTTGAGCCTAAATATCATTCTAATCATCGCAAATCTGCCTCCGTCACATAATGAAAGTGATGTCACTATATGTCTGCTGTCTCTGCTCTCTCCAGGACACTGCGGAGCAGAAAGCAGCCGTCCAACTCACTGTCTTTATCCCTGAGCCAAGTTGCCACCCCAAGGAAAAACCTCTCCTTTTCAGCCGTTAGTACCCCGATCAACAACAGCAGTGGCTTTCAGGAAAGCAACACAGTGTCCGATGCCTCCCTGCACAGCTCCATCCTGGATCAGACCCAGCTGAGGCAACGCACCATCACTACAACCACCACCACCACCTCCATGTCTGTGGATGGACACTGGGGTCAGTTCAGTAAAATGGATTCCATCTCAAAATTCTGATTCATAATTTAGATGTTATTTCAGCGTCTTGTAATTGAACTACAGAGATAAGCAGGACACTCAGCTTACATTTCTCTGCATTTAGTTGACATTTATTCCTTATTGTTATTTAGTGAATGGGTTATTCTGTTATTCTTGGTCATTATTGGGTTATCTTAAGGGGTTTCATTTCCCCCCACATTTCAGAGGGAAGTTCTATGTTTTTTTTGTTTTTTTTTATCCAGCCACTGTTGCTTCTAGTTACTTTTGCTGATGATTTTAAAAACTGTCATAGTCATTTTGTGAAGGGCATTGTTGTATAGTAAATTAAACCAAACAATATATTAAATTCCAAAAGTCTGCGACCACTTTCCTATCCAAGAGAATGGGGAAAATGGTCCCAGGCTACACTACTACTATATACTATACAATGTTATTAATATAATTACTTTTCTACAACAATATTAGCAGACTTTAAGAAACATTAGATTATGACTGCAAGATCTTATTGAGAACAGCGTATTTTCAAATTGTGCCATTGTTACCTTTTGTCTTAAGAAGAAAAAAATTTCGATACCTATTCAAGTGATAGACAGTGGCTGCTGCTTATTGTAACTCCAGGAGAGTATTCCTTCCAAGCACTAGCATACTTGTGTGGTGATATCCTTGCATTAACATTCTATGGACTGAACCACTTCCTGTGTTTTAATGAATGGCTTGTATTTCAGGGAGGTGCTCAACCACTGACCACAGTTCATCAAATGTCAACGGTGACACCAGTGTGTCAAAATCCCACACCTCGCTCGCCAATGGTTACATCTGCAAAGACTGCTCTTTACACTCTCAGGAGATGGACTCTCTTATTACACGGTCTTCATCATCATCATCATCATCTCAGGCTGCAGAGGCTTCCACTTGTGCTCTCTCCTCGTCATCCTCACCTTTCACAAGTGTATACTCCAGAGACAGGAGTCAGAGGAGCAAGACAGGTGAGGATCAGTCAAACTGAAGTGTCATATTTGATGTGCAGATTTGTTCTTCAGAAACCAACGGTTGAAGACCAGTGTCTGAATTCAGCTGTGATAATGAGAATATAATTGGTAGTGGTCTCTCTCCAGGTGTCCTGGTGTCAATCTCTAAAACGTGTATGCACTACAGCAAACGAGCCCTGGCCCCTGTAGTGTCCTTAGTCACCCTGCTCTTCCAAAATGTGCTCTGGCTGGGTTCTAGGGCCAAGAGCCCCCCAGGAAAAGGTATACACCAAAAGATATTCTTTGCTTTTCATCCAATACCCATCATTCTCTCTTTTTCTTCTTCTTTTGGTTCCAGTGGGAGTTCTTTCCAAGTCACTCGCATTGATATGAAATTCTCAATGAAGCAAAACTGACACATTTCAGGCTCATCTTTTTTTCAGCCAGTTCAAAATCTTCAGCTGGCTTCTCATCATCATTATCAATGTTTCTGTGTGGGTCTGTTTCTGTTTCACATGTGACCTTTGTACTTTTCCTGGGCTTTCCATGGCTTCCGTTTTTTTTCGGGGTTTTTTTTCCCCCTCTCAGGGTGTCTTTTTTCACCCACTTCATTTTCACCTCATCCTATCCCCCTTTTTTTTATTTGTGCTTCTTTGTGCTAGGCCTCAAGTGTGCGTTTTGACTAACAGTATGTGTGGACGGCTGTGTCACCAGGTGTACTTGCATCGATGTCGGGCTCAATGAGACAAGCAGTGACCTCCAGTTTGTCCCAACTGTGGCTGTTAAAGCAGACCACTCTCCACAGGATGATGGGCTACAGGGCTAATGGCTATGAAGGAGAAGGTACCAGTCGTTACTTCAGAGGGCAAAGATCAAGGGTCACAGCTCCTGACCTCTTCGCCTGCACTTCTATTAATAAACATTGTGGTTACCCTTTCTCTCCTCCCTGAGCTCGTCTCACTTTGGGATAAACATGTCAACTCTCTTTTCAAGAGGGGATGACTTTGAGTAACTTCATCTTTCTGTTTCTCTCTGTGCATCCAGCTTCACTTTCACACATAACTTTCTATATCTGAAAGAGGAAGTGTGCTAGAAATGAAATGAAAAACTATCCACCGCCCAAAACACCATTTCCGTAATTTAGACAAAACTGTCAGATGATAATTTGAATTTTAGATGTAAGTCCTTGAGGTGAAGAGGACGTGTAGACTTAAGTGACCACTCAAGCTGAACCAGGACTCCTCAGATGTGGTTTACAGTTGGTTACCAAAATTCAGGTTTTGGCTAATGTGGACCTATTTACACAGTTTAAACAGCAGGTCATTTTATTTTATTTCTAGTACACTGCTGATTTAAGCTGGTCCCTTTCACAGCTGCAGAAGATTCTTTTTCTGTAGCTGGGGTTCACTGCAGTTCTTTATTCTCATTCCTGGCAGTTGTGGGTGTTTCCTGTCAAATGTTTTCTCCTCTTTTTGCATTTTCTTCTTCAAGACTCCTCTGATGTCACAGTGGTGATGTGCAGCTATTCCACCCATCACTCATCTCATCATAACTTTTACATGCAACATGTTTTTGTTATGTAAATAAATGTGCTTGTGTGTATGTTGCAGCTCATTCAAGTTTCTGTGGAAGCATGAATGTGAAGGGTCTGGTGACTGAAGATACATCACATCTTAATCTCAATGGTTCCCTGTGTAAGCACACGCACACACACACACATGCGTGCGCATACATACATACATATATAAATACACACACACACATTCCTGTATGGGCATCATAGTGAGCTCCAGGTAAGTGTGGAGATGAAGTGAGGACGACCCTTTCTGCTACAATTAGAGAGAAGTACTTGTAACTTTCCACACTAGATGACCCCTTGATTCAATGTCCCACCTCAGATTCTTTAAGAAACAAAGTGAAACAATCAGCATTAAAACACACGACTAGTGAAGTGATTGGATTAGTGTATAGATAGACTTTTTGACTTGTGTCACTTTTCAAGTCTTTGAAAGGAAATTAGCCAGATTTCAAAGCCATGTAAAGTCAAATACAGCAGATGTCGTAGGAAGTGTCGGAACATATCAGTTCCCGGTCCCTGTTCTGGTCTCTGTCTGGATCCCAGATCTGCTCCTTGTCCCGGTCCCGGTTCCGATCCCGATCCCGGTTCCGATCCCGATCCCGGTCCCGGTTCGGGTCCCGGTTCCGGTTCGGGTTCCGG
>OMNW01003769.1:5519-15568 GCA_900303245.1 Selene dorsalis
AGGTGGAAGGTGGGACGCGTAATATTAAAAAAAACAACACAAGAAAAAGAAAACTGCTGCGTGTGTGCAGTTCACTGGATGCTTTGTTTGTATAATTATCTTCGGGCAATTAACTTTTAATGTGTTTGTTCAATTGGTCTTTAAACCCGACATTGTTAAAAAAAAAAAAAAAAAAAAAAACACTACACGACTCTTGACAGCATGAACCCACTTGAGAGGTTTTGAGGTTTTCATTTGTATAAAAGAAAAAAAGAAGAAGGAAAACGAATGAGAGTCATGTTTTTCTTCGTCGTTGCTGGTTGATGAACTGTCTAAGTCTGTTTTTGTATGACGTACCTTTCCGTTGACAGAGAGCATACTGCACCTGACAAAATGATTACACCTAGACAAAAGAGGACACGAGGGCTCGCAGCCAACTTGGGCTTGGTTCATTTAACCAGAGACTCATGTGAAAGCTCCTCCATCTTCAGTTAAACAGTTTAAAACAAAGAGCTTTTTGTCCCCTAAAGATTTGACAAAGGTCCTTACATCTGTATAATCACTAAATCTCCATGGTGACAGTTCATGAAGTCATCTCGAGGGAATATTTTAACATTAATTGACCATATTGAGGTGTTTGCAAATGTAATAACTACACATTATGTATGATTTATACGTCTGTTGACCGTTTCTGAAGCATGTTTTATTGTGTTTTTTCTTCCCTCTCAGGCTGTGCCATTGACTTCCATTCATCTCAACAGTTATTGTACTTGCATTAACATCAAATTTTACTTAATGTCCTTATCATCCAAGAGCTTTGCAGCAAAAATAATTATAGATATATTTATTATTTGTGTTGTTAGCGCTCAAAATTAGCAAGCTACCAGCTAGCAGCTAACTGTAGCCTCCAGGCCGCCATGACGGCGTTGATCATCACCACCTGCTCCTGCGAGAAACCGTGTTTTTATTGTAACATTGGGTTGTACTACTAATTAAGGATCATATTATTGATTATTGACTAAAGCTTGCGACACACTGGACAATTTCCGAATCTTAACTGACATTAGTACTGACTGCGCTAACGAGGAACAAACACGGGGTCTCACAGCGAGTCGCACGATCAAACGTGAGTTCAGAAGAAAAACAAATATGGAGGACAGTCGACTGAAAGAATCCCATAAATCCCATAAAGCCCGTTCACTGTTGTTTGTCCTATTATGGTCTGTGTTGCATTAGACATGTTGTTGATGATGTTTTCACTTCGAACCACTTGATCCGGAGCCGTAATTAATCGTATTGACAGAACACATTTTGAGGATTATTTGGACAAATCATTGTTTGCGACAAGCTTCGAATCAGGCCACGCCCCCTAAAGTTGCATACAGCAAACCTAATAATTTACTAATTATGCGTTTAGTAGCTCATCACCTTGTTCTCTTACTGTGATGAACCTGCTGCAATATTTTCACATTGTGCTGAAATGAATGGAGACCAACGGCCGCCTGCAGAAACACAAAGCTGTATCCAATCATCTAAAATACAACAGTCAGTCAGTTGTAAACAAAATGTGGGCAAAAAAAAAAAAAAAAAAAGGCAAAATACTGTGTGGTCAGTGCCCTTTGTGTTGCTTTGTGTAGCAGATTGTGTATTTAGTTTTGTTGTATATCTGAATGGCTGCTGATGTGACTGGGCCATTGACGGACAGGTATGAATGTTTGCTATGACAAGAAAATTGCTGTACTATATTTTTGTATCGACGATGAGCCTCTTGTTTAAATGAACTTTAGTCCAACGGAGGAAGAAGATGAAGAAGAGGAGGAGGAGGAAGAGGAAGAGGAAGAGGAAGAGGAGGAGGAGGACACGAACAAAAGCCACTTAATCAATCTGTTGTCATGGAGACGAGTCACTGACATGTTGTAAATAAAGAGAAGGAGCCTGCGTGGGTTTTCGGAGACAACACTCAAAAAGACTGCTGTCACTTTGATCATGTGATTCTCCACGACGTTGTCTGTGCTTAAACACTGTCGGTTGAGTGTGTGTGTGTGTGTGTGTGTGTGTGTCTGTGTGTGTGTGTGTATGACTTTGTTGTATGTTCAAAAAAAAAGAAAAACACCCTGAAGGTACATGTTCTTATGTAAATGTCAAATGAACTTTGTCAGTGTAATAAAGCTATCCTACCAGAGTAACCTCCTGCTCCTCCTGCACATCCTTTGTTAACAAAGACAAACATCTGGAACAGCTGTGCCCCTGTGTTTTATTGGACAGACAGAGGCAAACATAAAGTACGACCGTACACAGCTGTAATTACACGTTCCTACTGCATCATATTTTCCACATGGAGAGTGTTGTGTAATACTGACAGTGTGTGTGTGTGTGTGTTTTAAGGTGTGTGTGTGTGTGTGTGTTTTAAGGATCATTAGTGACACAAAGACACAGGCGATGGTTCGGCCTCACTCTGGGTCAACACTTGAGTTCACAGTCGCTCGTCTTTTGTCTGCCTTTGTTTTGTCTTCATTGGTTGGTTGTTGACCTTTGACCCTTGACCTCGATCTGGCCCAACCAACCCACCCCTCCCGTCTCGACCCTGGTTAAGTACCCTGGTCTAGACTTTCTCCATGACAAAGACCTTGTTACAGAAGTCACATGATGAAGAGCACGGACCACAGTTAATCACTGATTTTTATTATTAAACATTATATGAGCAGTTTTTTTGTCTTTTTGTTTTCTTATCTTGAAAACAACAAAAAAGCTGAAGGTTTAACTCTGAAATCAATCAGCACTTTGACTGACGACCAATCAGGTTCCACTTCTTCTTTGTCAGGTTTATTTATGGGGCAGTAAATGAATAAAAAATTATTTTAAGCACAAATATATAAACATAATATACAAGGCTAAAGATACATATCAGTATATGAAACTGTTCCTATTTCCAATAGGTTTCATATTCTTTATTATGTTATATGCACATAGGTCATATATATATATATATAGATAAACGTTCAGTATTTGTGTTACACTTCCACAATCATCTCTTCATCTAAACTAAACAGTTTTCTATTTGAACCTTTGTTGCTTCAGTTTAAAACAGGAAGTTGTCATAGCGACTCTGTTTGTGTCTTTGCTTAAGATTCACAAATAAAGCTTTTACACACACACACACACACACAGACAGACGAAAGGAGGAGGCGGCTGAGGTGGAATTTTCCAGCCAATCATCATCAACGACATGATCTGGGATGTAAACTGTATCTGCACGTCCTCCGTCTTTGTCCCGAGGCTCGAACCATCCCAGTAAAAACCCAGTTAATCTGCAGCTCACACAAACATGTGGAGAGACGTGTCTGTCTTTGTAGCTCCCTCCCTCCTTCCCTCCCTCCTTCCCTCCTTCCCTCCTTCCCTCCCTCCCTCCATCCATCCATCCATCCATCCAGCAGGCTCATCATGTCTGTCATCCCTCCTCACTCTCAGTCCTTCTCTGCAGCTACTGCTCCGCTCTGATCAGGAGGCGAAGTCGTGTTTTGACAAAGTGAAGCCTCGTTTAAAAACGTGTAACAGCTCGGAAATGTGCACAAAGACGTTTCACACTCATCACCGCTGTGACATATGTAAGCTTTGTACTGAAAGCAGCGGTGAAGCGTTGAAACGCAGTGTAAGACTGACTTCTGACTTCTGATCAGTTTCAGTGGTAAAAAAAATATATAAACCTGAAAATAAGTACAGAGTGAACTCCCTGTTTCTAATCCTCTGTAAAGTCAACGTTAACCCCACCTCCACCTCCTCTTCTCTACCTGTGTCAGTTCAGGTGTTTGTGTCCTTTTCTTCTTAGTGACACACACACACAGACACACACACAGACAGACCCACCCGTGTGTTCAAAGCGTGGACAGGTGTGAGTATTGTTGATGGTGGTCTCATGGTAAAATGGTTAAAGTGGCTGCAGGTTTTTTCGGAGGGAAGTCATCAGGTGAGTCAGTGGGATCAGTATGCACAGCTCAATTCAAAGCAAATACCTCACACACACCTACATAAGCGTGCATGTACAGGAAGTAAACACACACACACACACACACATACAGTACATGAGGAAATATGTAAGTACAGTTCATGTGGAAGTCGTAGCCCACATGAAGATCAAACCTGTGAGTCATCATGGAGCCTGTGCAGCTTCAGGACGAGGTTCAGACCTCAGTGGGAGAAAGTTTTCACTGAGGGGAGTTAGAGTCGGCTTCTTGATAGAAAGTAAAGTAGAAACTGGATTTTTGTTATGTTTTATAATTCGATAAAACAATGACATTCGCACCAGTGACTGAGGGAAGATTCAGGACGCTCTCTGAGGTTCAGCTTCTCATGGCGACAGTAGAGTGATGTCACTTTTCTTTTCTGACAGTGACATGTCTGAATTCATCTTTTTTTTAAGATACATTACATATACAATACTGATATTATACCGATACAGAGTGAATCATTCCTCTGTGTTATATATTGTCACTACACACTGCTGGAGTCGTTGCTTTGTATGTTTTATCCGTGCTCTGTGTTGCTGTCTTACTGATGATCTACTGATCTGTTGCAACACTGTAAATTTCCACATCATGAGATGAATGTGATATCTTTTCTTTATCAGAGGACACACACAGAGAGAGAGAGAGAGAGACAGACGGACGGACGGATGACATGCAGCTAGAAATGCAAGTGTAGATATACAGATACAGATATAGAAATACAGATATAGATAAAGATATAGATTTAGAAATACAGATACAAATATAGATATAGAAATGCAGATACAGATATAGATATAGATATGTATAAATACAGATATAGAAATGCAAGTGTAGATATAGATATACAGATACAGATATAGATATGGAAACACAGATATAGATATGTATAAATACAGATATAGAAATGCAAGTGTAGATATACAGATACAGATATAGAAATACAGATATAGATAAAGATATAGATTTAGAAATACAGATACAGATATAGATATAGATATACAGATATGGATAAAGATATAGAAATACAGATATAGATATAGAAATACAGATATAGATTTCCTGGTCCTTTTGTTTTCTGTCTCTACACTGTGCTTCAGCTTCTACAAACACGGGCCACAACTCTTCCAATCATCCACACCAGTCCAGTGTTTCTGTTTTTAACGAGCGACCTCCAGTGACCCTGATGATGATGTCATCATCCAGCCGTGAAGACACTGGGGCACTGGGACAGAAGCACAGATGTTGCTCCATCTCAACATTTAAACGTGAGTCATTAATAATAGAAATCTTTATTATTAAAAGGAGCATTTCCTGGTTATATTTCTGTACTTTTACTGACAGTTTCTCACACTTTGACGTGTTTTTACAGTAAAATATCAGATTTCTTTCAACTTTTCTCATGTGAAAACTTCATGATAGATCATCAGAGTGAACTGTATCTCACCCAGATTTAGGCCAATACCAGTCACACACACCCACCCACACCCACACACACACACACAGTCTTATCAGTGTGTGAAGAAAGCGATGCCAGTCAGTACCATGTTGACCTGCTGAGTCAACTCACACTCTCATTAAACCGCTAATGAGTTTTGGCCTCGGTGAAACCAGGAGGTAGATGGCACCGGGTGGAGTGGCCGACCCCCTCCGATGCACAGACACACACACACACACACACACACACACACACACACACACACACACACACACACATATACCTTCCCTTCATTAAGGATTCTCCTCACACACCACACTCTTCATGTTGTTGCTGAAACTTCTTCAGGATGGAAACATTAACATGAGAACAGCAGAGTGGAGGCCGCCTCTTCTTCTTCTTCTTCTTCTTCTTCTTGGGTCGTTGGCGCCCCCTGTTGAATGAATGTGGCTGAACTTGAAACACCAACATGAAAGAGAAACACTTTCACTTTGAAGTGGAGCTGAAGGATCCAGCTGCAGCAGTGAATAATCAGAGCAGCGAGCAGGTACTGAAAGTTATAATTAGTGTTTGACCCGAGTTGGACTTCATGAAACAGAGGGAGGACATACTTACAGAGATTTACAAAGAGGGCACATTAAACTGCACAGTTCACATCTGACTTCTTCAGCAAATGATATTTTACAGATCAGTCAGATGTGCTGAAGCAGCACAGGTAGATCCAGGTGAGAGATGACATCATCTTGATATTCAGATAAGAACAAGAAGGAAAGATTTGGTAAGTTGATAAAAACTGAATATATAGGAAAGAAAACAGTCAAGTTCAGTAGTGTGCATCTACACACACACACACACACACAGATAGGCCAACATGTACATGCACGCATAAACAATAATCATCATGGTCTGCATCTCCTTGTTTAGTTCCTGTTTTATTTTGAAGTCCAGTGTCCTGTCTTCCTGTGATTACATCATGTGTCTCACCTGGGTTTGATTGCACCACCTGTGTATTCAACCTCAGTGTTTTCCCATGGTTCCTTTGTCGGTTCGTCTGCGTTGATGCCCTGTTTTTGTCGTTCCTGCTGCTGTTCCTTCGTACCCCTGTGAGTTTATTAAACATTTTTCATTTTCACCGCTGCACCAGTTTTTGTTTCTGTGTCCAGTTCTCTTGCAAAACTGGGAGCAGTTCTACATTTGGACACTTTTATTTCTTCTTTTTTTAGGTTTTGTTGGTAGTATAAATAACTCGGGACAGTCCCAGATGACGGCCCATCTGTCAGATGTTACAAAAGAAACAGGCTCTCACACAGGATGTGAACGAAACAAGAAGCTACAGATCAAAAGTCTCAAAAATCATGAAAGCTGCCATTTAGAAAACACTTGTATCCAGGTACCACACACACTAAAGTGACTGGAGCACTGAAAAGTGTCAAAGGTCTATATTCAATACCTGTTCAATAGATTAGATGCAGTGGTTTTTACATGATGCCCCACATATAGACGGTTGAACAGCTTCAGGCTCGCTGCGTGGACGACCTCCATAAAAGCAGATCTGAATGTGTCTGGACATTTAAGGTAAAAAAAAAAAAAAACCCTGAAGCCAAAGACAGTTGGACATTTTCAATGTCCTGCATCTTCACAAAGCATCAGCGGTATGATAACATTTGAAGAAAAATACACACCTCTCTGATTTTTTACTTCTATATTTGAGCATAGAAGAGGAGGACGACTCTTGACCTTTGACCTGGACGACTCTGTGATGAGACAGGTGGATTTTTTATGTCCAAGAACTCTCTCTTCTACGTTTATGACACATCGATATTTCAGGATGAAGCTGATTCATGAAGACTTGAGTCCCCAACACACACATGATTTCTGTGTTTTCTTTCCCATGAATCATCACTGTGTGTGTGTGTGTGTGTGCGTGTGTTTCCAGTTTCCAGGCACACACACACTTCCCTGCGGACACTATTCATCTGGACCCGTCCTCCTGGATGTGTGGTGCAGGTACTTTCTTTCTTCAGACCTACAGCCTTGTTGTTGGCTGAAGATCTTCATTCCTTTGTCCAATCAGCCGAGGTCGGCCGCGCCTCACTGTTCGACCCCGGGGATGAACTCTGGGGAGAGAAACTTTTTCTTTTTCTCTCCGTTGAGCAGACTCATTTTCTCCCTCGTAATTCGCTTTTTATTGCTTTTTGAGAAACCGTGATTTTGCGAAGGAGGAAACAATAAACACAGTGATGTCACTCACTTAACACTGTAACACTGTCATTATTCAATTCAATGTCAATTTATTGTGTAAAATCATACTGCACATTATCTAAAGGCCTAAAGGTCAAGACCTTTAACAGAGCAGCACTTAATGACAGAGAGAGAAACAGGGTGGCACAGTGGTACAGTGATTAACTCGGTTGTTGCTTCTCAGCAAGAAGTTTCCAGGCTCGATTCCCAGGCCTGGACCTTGTTTGGGTGGAGTTTGCATGATCTCTCTGTGCCTGTGCTGCTTCTCTCTGGGTTCTTCAGGTTCTTCCCACAGTCCAAAATCATGCACAGACTGTGAGTGTGTGAGATTGTTTTGTCTCTATGTATCATGTACCACCAGACCCTGCGTGGATATATCGGTATAGACGAGGGATAATAGTGATTATATAGAGAGAGAAAAACACAGTTAGTGACATGAAGAAGTGATATAAATAGAGGGATCCTCTGATGGCACTTGTCTTAACAAAACCCATCGTTCCTATATCAGTCTATCAATGACAAAAAAAAGATAGAAGAGCTAGGGCACATAACGTTATGTCCAGTGTACTGATATCCAAAGGGAAACATCACATTAGTATCATTATATAAATATAAAAGTATAAGCATCATCCCAAGGTACTGATAACACCTTATAAGGTCAATAGTAGCATGATCATACACTGAGAGATACAACACAGGCCACATCTCACAATGTTGACAACTTGTCCTTCTTTAATATTTTCCAAAATACCCCCCCTCCCTCCTTAAATGGATGAGCTCGTCCCTACAACTTGTGGTGGTCAAGGCCACTCTGCACCCTCCTGGCTTCAGGCCTAATAATATCAAAGAGCAGGGCCCTGCACCGTCTCTGTACCAAGTGCTTTGTTGAGGAATGTTAATATATTTTCCCATAAGTCCTGAGTCATCTGGCACTGATGCAACATGAGGGTGCATCTGCTGTTTCAGCACCAATCTGGATCCTGTAGTTTTGCTTTAGTTTAAAAATCAAAGCCTTGACATGTTTTTGTAACGTCAGGTGATGGGGGAAAGTTTTCTCTACTTTTATTTTGAAGGGAAAGACAGTTTATAAAAAAAAAAAAAAAGGAATTTGGCATCAAACGGTCATCCTCTCATGGCTCATGAGCTTCTGAGACGTTAATCCAGAAATGTAAACTTCACTTCCCAGACGTCTGGTTTGAAGCCTCCGTGCCAGAATAACTCCACCATCACTCATGCAAAAATGTAATCGCTGTGAAAGGACCCATAATCAGGACTGGGAGTGCTGGTTGTACCCAGGAATTCCAGGGGAGTGTGATCACAGCCAGACTGGCGTTGAAAGCTCGTATCTGTGGCTTAGTGGGACACCAAAGTCCCTGAGGACTGAGTGGAGGTTTAGTCGGTGGGGGAGGAGAGGCAGATTTTTAGTGAAACCAGTTAGGCTTTTAATTGTTCAGCCGGAAAGAAGCTGTTTCGTCTCAAGACAGCAGGTGACAACAGAAACCTCAAAGACACAGATTATCAGCAATGAACCAGTTCAGTGTGCATTTACTATAAATTTCATTCATAGGAAGGCGGTCAGAAGATTTAATCTGACAGTCAGGGAATGACCAAGGTAAGAAGTCATTGTCATGAGTGTCTTGTGGCGATTCATCTCAAGTGGATGTAAAGCTAAAACTCAAAAATGTCAATCTTATGTCAGCACTAAAGGAGAAGGAGATGAAAAGGGTTCATCCTCTGGGGAGCACGAAGGCCTGGACAAAATAATTTTTTCCTGAACGAAGCCTTCACCCTATGTAGACCCGTCTAACTGACCTGCTTTGGGATTGAATGTGATTTTGTTACGACCTCCGTTAAAGCTAGCTAAGAGGTCCGACTCATCTAATAAAGTCCAACTACCAAACCAAGGGTGTCGAGTTAAAGGAGAAGTTTCGTTTTTTGCAACCTGGACCTTATTTCTGGCATAAAATACGTTCATTTACTCACCCGAACAACTTTGGTGTAACTTGGAGTCCTTCGGAAGATATTTAGATCCACTCGCGATCTACGTATGTCCATATAACGGGAGTTTTCACTGGCTTTTCACTGACCTACGACCTCGATGACGTCACTTCCGTGCCACTGCCGAAGTCGTAGGTCAGTGAAAAGCCCTGTAAAAAACCCTGGATGACAACAACAACACAACTCTGAGCCCCTCCGAGCTCACGGGGGAATAGTGCTGGTGATTCATAACAACATATTGGTGAAATGAAGGAGTTTCACAGCAGATAATGTCTTATTTAGACGCTGCATCGTTGCCCCAACAACTCCCGTTATATGGATATACGTAGATCGCGAGTGGATCTAAATATCTTCCGTAGTCCAAGTTACACCAAAGTTGTTTGGGTGAGTAA
>OMNW01003770.1:4160-15470 GCA_900303245.1 Selene dorsalis
CCCCCCCCTTGCTCTTTCCTGGCATTAGTTGCTCGGCAACACCAAGTGGTATTTGGTGGTACAGAAAAATATTAGGGAAGAAACAGGACATTCAGTGCGAGGGGTCTTTTGTCATTTCGCAGAAGCTCGTGGCTCTGAACAGCACTTGTATCTCTCCGAGTGGACCTCGACCACGGCTGTTATTCAATGATTAAACAGTTCTGCTATTCATGACTCAAAAAATCAAGCCTGCATTTGAAACACTGCAAGTCAGTGATACCCCTGTGGAGTATTTGATCATTGGCTTTCTATTGTGCAAGGACACGCGGACGCACTACGATAAGAACGACGCAGGAGTGTTGACGTCAGTGTGAACAGCTGGTGGACGCAATTTGTTGTGAAAGATGGAAAAGCATCATGAAAGAGAAGAGGAGGAGGAGGAGGAGGAGGAAGACGACAGCTGCAGGCTGGTGTCCACGAAACATCTGAACACACCCATTAAATCCATTTTGTCAAATGCAGTTCATGTATGTGTGTGTGTGAGAATAAAGGACACACACACCTACACAGGCGTAGTCACTCATGGCCACCGAGGCCTGCTCGTGTTGAAGGTTGGCGGGCGCATGTTGCCAGACTTGGACCAATGACACTGGGTGTGACCATTTCTGATTGGTTGAGAACTCGCTGCATTTCATTTCACTGACAATGTTTAAAATCCTGCAGCTGCATGCGACTGTTTAGTTTTAATTCAAGGCGTTCACAGTTCAAGATGGAGAACCAGCAGGAAGCGGCCTTGTATGCATGTTATATTGCCACCTAGTGGACTGGAGGTGTGGTGCATTTACCTCCATTACTTTTCTATATGTTCATCTGCCAGATTTGTGTCTTCCCTCGACCTTATGCTACAGTGGAAACACTGTAGCATAAGCCCGACAACAACGGACCAAAGGAAACATTTAGTTCCTGAGGAAAAGCACCTTGAGAGGACTGTGAGGGTGGTGATGTGTGATGTCTTGTCTGTTCACACCAACACAGACTGAAAGACGAAGACATGATGGCGCCTTTAAAGAGAAACCACTATCAGCCTTTTTCAAGTGGGACTATGGGACCAGGGAAAACACAAGTGTTTATTACACAGTGAGTGAGAGGATATTTTATAAGCCGACAACAGCGAGCTTTATATTTTAGTATTTACATCTGTGCTCTCCTCATCGTGAAAAAGATGAAATGTTAATTCTTAACTTTGCTGAGGTGAAGACATAAAAGAAAAAACTTTCCCGTCACGCTGTTACTTCTGCAATTGAGGTTCGAAAAACTTTCAACAACAACAACAACACACACAGATCCCAGTGTGAACAGCTAATTACAATGTACAGAGCGCCAATTAGCTCGTATGTGATTGCCTCTCGAACGCTGGAAGTTGAGTGGCCTCTGGAGTGAGACTCTTCCTTGTTCGAATCAAATATAGATCTCTAAATATCCTCCTCAATTAAATATGCTTCTGCTTATTAAACACATTTGATCTAATCAAGTCTTGGTGGTGATCAGACAGGGAAGTTTAATGCATCCTGTCTTTGCATCAGGCACTTACAAGATTACGCTACTGTAGCCAAAAGGTTAGAGCAATTAACCAAACAAGCCTCCCCTCTCTCTTTCTGTGCTTTAAGCTGTAATGTGTGTCTGTGCATGTGGGACCAAACCCAGGATCCTCCCTGTGGAGGATCTGTTTCCACATTATAATGCACATATATTACCGCCAGTAAAGCGGATCTGCTCATGTGAAAACATGTGAATTGCACCAGACTAATTGATATGATGCATAATTTAATTAAAGCTAATGCTGTAATTGTTATTAATCACTTAATGACTCGCTGTAGGTCCTACTGCAGCGTCACATTGTTCTGGCAGCTGCTGGTATATGAACTATAACTATGTCTCATAACAGAAGTTCAGTGAAGACAGGTGGAGCCGTCTGACTGGACTCTGTTTGTTTACCTCAACCAGCCGACCTGTGCCGACCCCACTAATAAAGAGGCCGCAGGCTCGGACACAGACAGGGAGACTTGAGGCATGAGGCACCTCCAAACTGTCTTTTCCCCCCAACATAAGACGATGCCTGTGATGTCAATGTGCTGACATTTTTTTTTAATCATTTTCTCCCTCTTTCGTCCGTTTGAGAGAGAGGACTCTGCAGGAACACCATTTTTATTCCACAGCTGAGCTCTGCTGAACCTTGGTGAGTTCTGCACCTCGCGGCCTCATTTATCCCTGTTTCTTTTGTTGCTATTGTTCTGGTTGTGTCGCGGCTGAAGCCAGGAGCACAAGAAAAAGGACCCAAATGCGAGACTCACAAACGGGCACCGATTCAGTGAAGACACTTGAATAACAAAAAAAGGGCGCTTCACAGGTGGATGAGGTGAAACACAACACAACACAAGGAACAGGCAGCCGGTGCAAGGACGGGTCGTGGAAGCTGCAGAGGCCACAAAGAACAAAAGAGGGGAACCAGTACATGTAGTCCACGGTACTGTAGATTACAAAGTGTGGTGAAGGTCGACAGAGCTCAGGAGGCCGTGGGGCCGGCGGTCAGCGGAATCTGAAATAGGCAACAGACGAGAAACTTGCAGACGGGCAAAGAGAAGAAGAGGTGGGAGCAGGAGCCGAGGGGACTATACACTCGATCACATGACACACTGAGTGTGACACTGACACTGAGCTGAGGCTGTGATTTTAATTGTTTTTGTTTTCATTCCTACTTTTCTTTCTGTTGTTGTTGAAATCTCCTCATTAGCCCTTTCGGGGTTTCTAATCGCAGCAGCATAATCCCTGTTAAGTATTATGTCTTTTTAATGTTTGTGCAAGAAAATAAACTAAAAAAAAAACAAAAAAACTAATTTGCATGTGCACTGTGTCGAGCTCTGGGTTTGTTATGAAGCTGTGCTGCTGTATATCTGGCTTCGTGCAGTGCAGTGCAGCTGCTCCACACAGACAAACCAGCTTCACCTTCAGCTGCAGCCTGAGCTGAATCAACACCCCCATGTGCCACTTGTTACTTCTCTCAGGCAGCTAAGCACTAACTGATGGTTTGGAACAGAGAAGAGCCGCAGGGTTTAAGGTGAGAAGAAGAACAAGAAACACTTCTGACAAACAATGAAACCTGTACAACACTTGAGCTAAACAAGCGCAGACTCTGAGCCTGGGCCCTGGGAGTCTGCTCTACCCGGCGCTGTGAGGTCTAATACCAGAGCACAGAGACCAACACCACCACCACCACGGCTGGTGATGACGAGGGGGAATTATTCTGCAGATTTTCCCGCTGACTGCTCATCAGCGGAGCTGCATGATTCATAATGGACCGAGTGACCGCTTGCAGCAAATGTCTCTGAATCTTTCTCCAGGCGTCCCTCTCTCCCTGCAGGTCACTTATCTCTCCACGACACTGTTATTTCCTCTGTTTGAAATGAAACACTGAGCAGCAGAGGTGCGTGGACAAGAAACCACCTCGTCCATACTGAACCACAGCTGAATCACAGTCACAGTTAGCTGACTCACTGGCTGAAATTAACAGTGCCACACCACCTTAAAGAGAACTATGCAGGTCTGGTCTCTTTTCCTCTGTCTTGCAAACCGTCCTCCTCCGGGCCACGTGCACGGAGCGGTGGATAACGTTATATAACACACGTGTATATTTGTGTGGTCTTAACTATCATAAACAAGAGATTCAGGTTACGGGGCACGTTTGTGTCGAGACGAGAGCTGGGACACCGTGTCGGCGGCCAAGTGCTGCACTGATGTTGCAAGGTTGGTTTTCAGCCAAGAGACGGCAGGTGGAAGACAGAGAGCCTCCGTTCTCCCTGTAACAAGTCATCACAATCACTCTGAAGCTGTTTAATTAAGGTAAAAATGTAGCATAGCTCCTGCGTGGTTCCTCTTTAAACACCCATTCATATCTTCATCTCCCCTATAAAACAAATAAACCTCCACCAGCAACACATCTCATTCACTTGTTTGTTCCATTACCAGCACTCAGACGCCCTCCGCCTGCACACGGAGCATTAAGAAACCATCAAATACCAAACAGGCAGTGAGGAAGTTCAGAGCACAAACATCTGCACTTTTAAATCAAAAGCTGGATTCAACAACACCTTGCGGCCCACTCTCTGGGAGACTGTTCAAAGTCCTTATGGGAAAAGAGGAAATTAGCTTCACTTCACTTCTCTTCATGATAAAAACAGCCAAATACTCTGCTCTGATGACAATCTGCTGAACATTTGCTCTGACTCACTCGTGTGTTGTGGTTTGGTGTTTTGTTTTTTGAGTCCATGCTTAAAAGTTTATAATTTGCTCAACAACTCATATGATCTATGCAGCAACAATGATCAGGATGGTGACGACGATGACCACGACAACTCAAACTTTAGAAAAACTAAAGAGGAAAACATCTGAAAACAATAGATTTCCACCACAAATTGGATATAAATTTTTCTTTTTCTACAAATCTCACTGAAACAAAATCATCCGACTCGACTCATCTCCATCACACAGCCAAAACAAAACCTGAATTTCTTCAGACAGACGGTTTCACAAATCGCTGTAGAGCCCACATGAAAACATAAAATGACTTGATTTGTCCTCTTCAACACCAAGATCACATCAAATCTACAGACAATGCTCTTCAGGTGAACTTTATATCCACCTCCTCCAGTTGCCAATAGCCTGGTCCCAGTTCTTCACTGGGCCAACAGTTAGTCCTACATCAGTCTCACATCAGGCTCTGTATATGTGTAAATATAAAATACAATGTTTGATCCTCACCTGCTGCTCCAGGTTTCATATATCCAGATGTGGCAGTGTATTTACAGCTTGGTTCCTCCTGGATGTTTTGAGCTGGAGACGCACTGTTTTGTTTTCTTTCCCTGAAACTTGGCACGCGACGCTTTTTAACGAGCCTCCGGTTGTGCGCGTGAGTCGCTGACGTCTATGGATACACTTGGATTAAAAGTTAGGAAGCACGCGCAGGAGTTTTAAAAGTTTGTCTCATTGCGGGTGACGCCATTGTTAATCATTGAGGCCATGTTCTTTGCTTGTGACGTCAAGAGTCACGCCCCCTCATTCGGCGTTCTTATTGGTTCAGGTGATGCTGCAACAGACAATCAGCCAATCGGCTTTGGCTTTTGGGGTTTGTATCAGCGACTGCCTTTCTGATTTCTCAGTGGCATCGATGTTTTCCAAAACATGAAATAACGTTTATCGGTTTATGATGGAGACGAGCTGTGAACTGCAGCTGAATCACGGGGATTGTCCGCTTTCCGAGGGACCTTGAATGGTACCTTCATGACAACAAATGCCAGGTATAGGGTGCGTCTGATCACGTGGTCTGGGTCTAGGCCTTTAGCATGGATCCATTATGTTACCTGTACTGTTCCTAAATAGAAATGCAACGTGAATGAAGTCCATGTCTTCACCTTTCACCTCTGGATGAAAAGACCTCACAGCATCGTCTCTGTGTGTCCTGCATTAATGCAGCTGAGAGAGGCGAACAGATCAGATTACACCATGTCATCCGGTTGTGTGTCGTGGGCTTTGGAAATCAGAAAAAACAAACAAACAAACAACAACAACAACAAAACAAGCTCCAAACAGCAGGAAGCTACACCTGCACATATCAACACAGACATGTACATACATACAATGTACAGACAGGCAGCACAGACCCAACCCTGTCCTGCCTCCTCCTCCGAGGCCTTTTTCAATTCACAGGATTAGACCACTGATGTGTGACATCATCATTTTTCAGCTCAAATAAGGGATTTAACTCAAATAAGGTTTCTATTGCCTGGTCAAACAGAGGTGCATAACAGCTGCCTCTGACTGTCACCACCGACTTCTGTCTGGATCTGTGGATTTGAAACGTGAGCTAGATTCATGTGAAGCTGCAATGTAATAATGTTGCATTGATTATGTTATTATTTCAGACCTTGATGCAAAAGGTCAGACGGGGGAAAAATGCTCATCACTGTCCACACGGCGGTGAGAAATTAAAAAAGAAAAGAAAAAAAGAGTCTAGTTTATTTTCCAAATGAAATCGGCAGTGTTTCGGGTGGATTATTTTTCCTGTGACAGGACCTCAAAAAGTGATTCACTGATGTGAATGAAGCCGTAGAGTGGAGGAGATGTGGGCTAAATATCAGATCCATCAGAGGCGGGTCGATAGGCGCGACCTTGTGCACAACGGCCTCCTTAACTCGTCTTGGAGGGAGCGCGACACCTGAGGAGACGGGACGTATTCCTCCTCTCACACGATTCTTACGGGTTCCTTTAAGTCATGTGATTCATGTTCATGTCTATTTCCAAGGTAACAGCTTTTACAGACACATGAAAGGACTCAGCTCTGGAAACACACATGTACGTAATGAGAGCAGTGAATCTATAGATAACATGTGAGGAGGTGTGGGTTTGAACTGTTGTGATGTGATTCAGTGATTTTAAAATGAAAATTACAAACCAACCAGAATTAATTTCCACAGCTTATAAAGTATTTACTAATTAAATTCTGGTGTTATCTTGCCGAACGCTGTGAAACAAAAACTGAGAGAGAAAAAAAAGAAACACACACACATACACACACATATACACACACATATACAGTGGTAATTGCCTAACCAACTAACCACGGCGTTTCCAGAGAATTAATAATTCACAGAATCAATTGTGCAGCTGGTCGCACGGAGGGTGTGCTTCAAAGTCCATAACAGCCTTCACACAGTACTCTTAAACACTCAGGCTGCCAAAGCCACTTTCACCAAAGCCAGGAATCATTAAATTATTATTCAGATAAAAATGTGGCTGTTCTCCATAATCAGATTTTCAGTCGTTTAATCCTTATTCCAACATTATTAATTAAATATTAACACGGAGATTTGTTCCCTCCTTGTGCGAGGTGCACTCTCTTCTCTCTTCGTGTCGATCTAAGTCACTTTGTGTTAAATGTTTTTTCAGGTGCTGCCCGGATCCACCCGCCGCCGTCTCTTCCCGCCCTGTGAGATTTGTCTTCCTTGTCCTTGGCTTGGTAAACACAATCTTCACGCTTGTCCCTTACCTGCTATTTAAGAGCACAGCGGCTCACCGGCTCTCCCTCGCAGGCAGATGCACCAGGATTTATTGGTGGGGAGGGGAGAGAGCCTGCCGTCCTGCTCAGGATTCATTACCATGCACAGCTACAATACCTCATGCACAGGACGGGAGAGTGCTCATCTGAACTTATTCAAATGAGAGCGTGTCTTTGAAGCATTGCATAGGGTGAGCTTTGTTATGGGTCCCAGCGGATCTGCTGTTGACAGTCTCACAGGTTTTCTAACGAGGGGAGCCCTGGCATGTGCCTTAGGGCTTGTTCACAATCACTTGGTCTGCCTCTCTGATCACTCCCTCTGCTTCTTTATCTCCCCCCTTTTAAACGTGGCCTTGAAGTCCACTTGAGGATTTTGAAAGGCAAACACAGAACGAGAATGTATACACAAGGTACCGAAGGTTCAGATATAATACGAGGGTGTCGTTTTGTCCACTGAATCATTCAGAGCCGTCTGAGGACGTTACTGATGCTGTGGTGATGATGACGACTGCTGCACTCAGATAAAGTGTTGTTTATAATTAGTGCCACGATGCTAACGCTGCAGGCTTTGACCTCTGGAGCCACCGCTGACACCCATTCATAATCATCCTCTGACACACACAGGTAACTTTATGCGACTACAGTTAGGATATTTCAGTTGTAAGCCTGAGATTTCACTCAGTAAAAACTAAGCAGGTAAAATCACCATGGCAACCTCTGAGGGCACAGGTGTTTTAAATAGGATTCTTAGGAACGTCTTCAGTGTTTATCACCTGCTTTACGGTCCGAGAGAGCAGGATGATCATTCCCCTGTTCCCTCCCTTCCCCATTTCACTGAAAAATGCACACGGCCGAGCCCAAGGACGCCTGTGTGTCCGGCTCTCCGGGGGCCGCAGGGGGCCGCATAGTAATAATGTCATCTTCTTCTTCATTTCATTTGGGATTCAAACCCCCAGCCTCCCGATCCAAATACATTTTCATAACCCACTGACCTACGTATCCAGCCGGATGTGTCGAGCCCTACGCTGCACCACATTATTATCTTACATTATACTTTCCATTAATACCTACTGTAAAAGTGTCAGCAGAGACTTCATTAAGTCACAGACTGGCTTAGCTTGGTTGATTCATGGACTCGAGGTGTGCTGCCTTCAGGGTCATCTGTGACACTGTGGACAGGGCCACTCTGGCTGTTTACGGCCCTCCCTCACCGCTGGAGCTCTGTATTTACTGCAAAGCTGCAAGAGCCGTATCAATCTCCTCGCACAGCTCTCACTGGGAGATGGAAATAAATGTTTCCCATAATGTCAAACTCCTTCTTAAAATGGCTGCACCTCTGTCACTACAAAGCAGTTTAAGGAGCAAAAACGTCTGAAGTAAAAGTCAGAAAGGACCAGACAGACGGACTCAGAGATCTCACAGTGAGTGTGTCAGTCATCAGAGGATTATAACGACACTAAAGCACTGAAAAATACACAAAATAAATCCTGTGTGCAGCAGCAGGAAGTGTCGCACTCTCACATTAAACAGCGTTTTGTCAGAATCATTGGGTCCTTTTTTTTTTTTTTACCTGAAGGTGCCGAGTTGATCTTCACTGGTGACGTGAACGACCCACTTACTTTCTGCTGGCATTTATGAGATTTTTACTCTGTTACGTTCTGCCTCCAGGAATCAGCTGCAGCCACATACAGCGGCTCAGCACTCCGCTTTTATATGTCACCACACAGTCTGTCACACATAAATGGACCATTACAACTTCAGTGCTGTTGGAGAAGTTTGGCTTTAAAAAAAAAAGTGCAGGTGGAGGAGTTTGCTGTTGCTGTGTGCACCCACTGCCGACACTCTTTGTCAGGGGTGGTGGGGGGAAAAAAAAAAGGTGCAACAAAAGTCATTTATTAAACTTATAGGGAGAAAACGGAGCAGGAACACAGAGCACAAGAACAGGGAACAAATGCGGTTAAGTTAAATACACGAGGAGAAACAAGGCACAGGTGGGGAAATCAACACAGGTGAGACGCATTAGGTCATCGCAGGAGGGCGGGGCGAACACAGGAAGACAAGACGCTGAACTTCAAAATAAAACAGGAACTAAAACAGGGAATGAGACAAACCATGACACTCTTTAGTCCTACACACCCTGAACACACCCAAATACTGGACACACCTGTCTGCACAGTCACTGCCTTCAACACCGCTTTGATTTTATTTTATTATACAACGAGTTTTGCATTACGATTTAAATACTTTTATCGTCTCAAGATTATTTTCTTGTTTCCACAAATGTCATGAACCAAAGTGGATTCACTGTAAAAACATAATAATCGACGTGCAGCATCAAAAATATACAGCCGAGTTAAAACACAGGTACCAGCTGTGAGCAGCACATGCAGCTTCATCGTTCGGGAGGATGATAATGAAGCAGGTTGTTTCATTTCCACTCTGTTAGTGTTTACACTCACAAACCAATATTGAAAAAATACTCATAACATTTAAAGGCCCACATTGGTATTCTGAGGAAATATAACATCCCAGCGCAGTAAATATCACATCACTCGTAATGAAATGACTTCACAGGTGGCAGCGAAACGAAACACAGATCAACTGAATCGTCAGCTCGGCTTGTGTTTCGCTATTTTAAGGATGTATGAAAACAACCCTTTGAGAGAGAAGTTGTTTTCTCGTCCTGGCGGCACCATGACCTGTAATCTCTCTTCTCATGATGGATAAGAGTACACAAATATACACATCGTAACATCGTATATGATAAATAAGAGTTATCTATTGATTGCTGTCTCGCCGGCTTCATTGAAAACAAATGCAACACTTGGCCGAGAGGAGGAGGAGGGTTGGCAAAACAGAGGAAAAGCGACCAGACTTGCATGGTTCCCCTTTAAATCCGTTGTGTTTGATTTGTATTCACTGTATTTTGCAGCTGATGCAGTGTTACTGACCCGTATACCTCCCTATTTCTGCTTTCTCTCAGCAGGGGTTTTTAACTTGTTTATTATAATTTATATAAATAGCTGCACTTCTCTCTGGCCTGATTAGAGCCGGGCTCCTACGTACTCCTCCTATGAGTCTGAACCTACGGCCTTGACAGAGTCTGAATATCAAACGCTCGGCTCAGTCCCACGGCAGCAGCAGCAGCGGATATGTGGCAGTGACATATACACATGTAATTGTCAGTTGTTATGAAAGTAATTTCAGCTCTCTGGATCCCTCCAGTAGTGTGATTGGCTCCTTCATCTCCTCTGCGGAGAATGCATCAGGCTGCTGGGGTTGCTAATTAACTGAATTACAGAAATAGCTTAAAGCGTATTACGTCCACACAGAGTTCACTACGAGTGTGATGGTGATGATGATGACAGAGAAGTTGGGAGTCAAGAAGCCAGATTATTCAATTTTTTTTCCTCCCCAGGTTTCCTTTCTGAGGTCTGTGTGGATCATGTTTTTAAATGACACTCACTCACTCACTCACTCACTCACTCACTGGTTGTTTGTGCTGACCAAACACTCTCGCTGCATGTTTAATGCACCGCTCTGGCTCTGGATGTAGTGAAAACTAAGTGTACATCTGGTGTTGCACCATCTGTCATGTAGAAAATGCTCCACTCTGTTTACGTCTGCAGCAGCAAAGGTGGAGAGGATTTCATCTTACGAGAGCACGGATGATGTGAGATCTGGTACAGGGAGAGACGCAAAAACTGAGCATCAGTGCATTTGCGTGTTAATGACTGAGGGTTAGGGAGTCCAATAGTTCTGGAAAGTAAGGACAGCTTTGGAAAGTTTTGAAGAGTCCTTGAAAGTTTTGGAAAGTGAGGACAGGTTTGGAGAGTTCTGGAAAACATGGTTTGGAAAGTTTTGGAAAGTCCTTGAAAGTTTTGGAAAGTCCTTGAAAGTTTTGGAAAGTGAGGACAGGTTTGGAGAGTTTAGGAAAACATCGTTTGGAAAGTTTTGGAAAGTCCTTGAAAGTTTTGGAAAGTCCTTGAAAGTTTTGGAAAGTGAGGACAGGTTTGGAAAGGTTTGGAAAGCATGGTTTGGAAAGTTTTGGAAAGTCCTTGAAAGTTTTGGAAAATCCTTGAAAGTTTGGAAAGTCCTTGAAAGTTTTGGAAAGTCCTTGAAAGTTTTGGAAAGTGAGGACAGGTTTGGAAAGGTTTTGAAAGTCCTTGAAAGTTTTGGAAAGTCCTTGAAAGTTTTGGAAAGTTTTGGAAAGCATGGTTTGG
>OMNW01003772.1:5200-22038 GCA_900303245.1 Selene dorsalis
GGAAAAAAAAGGGTGTGTATATTTATTAATGTCTGGGGGGTTGAAAATGAATGTTAACTATAAACAAACTGCACAAAATCGTTGCATTTGTGGTTAACACATGGTGTTGTGTCGCGGAGGCACAGGGCACAGACACTCTGGTTCCACATTAAGAGCAAATAAATAAACGCAGCGCTGTGAGTCTGTTGTGCTGCACAACCTCTTTCACCCGGAGTCTCACGGTGCAGCTGAAGCTCGTGCGTTAAAACACAGAAACAGGATTCTGCTGCTGACATTAGTTATTGTGAGCGCTTTACATGATTTGCACTCCAGCCTCTCATTCACTGCCAAGCAGCGATCAGCGCTGCCTCAGGAAGTTCCAAATAAGGACAGGGAAATGGAAACCCACCGGAATAAGTCCTTATGTAGTCACGACCTTATAAGGCACGGCGGAGCCGAGCTTTCCGGCAGCAGCGCGGGCTGCTGCACAGATGGGAAATCCAAATCAAATCTATGGTACGACGGGGAGAGAGCAAGAATTATGCTGCTGTCTCGCGGAGCTGTTCTGCTATAGAGCTACATTGATTCTGGATAGAGGAAGAGCGGCGTTGTCTTCGCAATTTACTGCGAGAGCTTAATATAAAGTCTCTCCTCTCTGCTTTCCCCCCAGGCCAGCGTCATGTGTCCTCCACTGCAGTGCCTAAATATGGGCTTCCTCCGCTCCAAATATGGACATCTACGTCACGGCAAGAGGGTATATAAGGAGCGGGGAAACCTCTCAGCTCAGAGAGAGCCCTGAGAGCCCACAAGAGCAACTGTTAGAGCAGCGATAGATAGAGAAACACAGAGAACTCCCTAACAGAGAAAAATCACACCAAAAGTAAAAAGTCAATTCAAAACAACATCCATCCAAAAAGGTCAAAACCTGTTTGGATAAGCCATTTAATAGGCAGGAAAAAAATCAAGATTAATCTGTTGATTAATTTTGATGAATCTTAGGGAATGAGTATAAAGGACACTTTTGATTTTTTCTGAAAAGACAAGTGGATCTTTACTCATCTCTGAGAGCAAAAGGAAAACAACAGGACTCGTGGAGAACAAGAGTCGAGGAGCAAGACAGAAAACAGCATCTTCCTCGGCATCAGCAGAAGTGTGCAGCGCTCCCTGAGCTGGGCTAAGTGATTCCCTCCTCCTGCGAGGCACCGCTCTGCCAGCGTGCACCCAGCCTCCCTGCGCTCCACACCAGCTACCAGCGCAGCCTCAGCACTGTAGCTCCAGCAGCAGCAGAGGATGGCTGCAGCCAAGACCGAGATGATCCTGCCAGCCCTGCAGATCTCAGAACCTCTGAGCTTCCCTCACTCCCCCATGGATAACTACCCCAAGCTGGAGGAGGTGATGATGCTCAGCTCTGCAGGGACCCCCTTCCTCACTGCCTCCGCACCCGAAGGTGCAGGCTTTGGCTCCGGGGAGCCAGGAGAGCAGTACGACCACCTTGCTGGAGGTAAGAAATGAACATTTGCTTATGGTTTGTGTTGCATTTAAAGCTGAGCTGAAGATCACATCACATATGAGCTACAGTAAAGCAAGAGAGGGTTTATGATAAATCAACAGCTGTATGAATTAAATTTGTATTGACATTTTCTTGTGTATTATTGACTGTCACTATTTACTGATCTTAAAACTGCAGCTGACTAATTAAGATATTCTTGTAAGTGTATGATATAAGTCATTTGTTTTACCATGGAAAAATATAGATTCAAAATGAATATGCAGGCTTCAAGAAAATTTTGACTTTATCTGTCTGGACGCAATCCAGTGAAATAATAAACAAACAAAAACAGGACAATTAAAAAACATCTGAGTTAATTTGTTTATTGATATCTCTATATCCTTATTGACTCTTGGAGGACTTAAACACTGCTCAGTCACCGCATGCCTCCAGACACTCCTACAGCTCAATTCAAATTGCATTCCTAAAACCAGCTGAACTGCAGTTTTGGTAATCAATTGCCTTGGGCTCTGTGATGGGCTTCAAGAATGCAAGTGTGTGTGTCTGTGTGTGTGTGTGTGTGCAAGACAGGAAGACAGAGAGCATGAAAGAAAGATCGAGAGAGTGAGCAGAGGAAAATGTGAATCTAGAAAGCTCGCACCGCAGCTCTTGTTGATGTTTGGAAGAGACAGTTTTAGAGTTTAGGGGGAGAGAGTTTAGTTGGAGGGGGTTTCTCTGCGTGGGCACCTGACTGATCTGTCGCAGAGGAGAGGGGTGACACACTGTCCACCGCTTTTGGCAGGATTTCCCCTCGCCCTCGCTCTGGATATTGACACTTTGATTAATGTCTCTCCTTTCCCTGTGCTCCTTGCAGATACATTACCTGATATCCCCTTCAACTGTGAGAAGCCAGTGGCGGAGCAGACCTACCCCACCCAGAGGCTGCCCCCCATCTCATACACAGGCCGCTTCACCCTGGAGCCGGCCACCACCTGCAGCAACAGCCTCTGGGCAGAACCCATCTTGGGCCTGTTCACTGGTCTGATGAGCAACGTCACTCCCAGCTCCAGCTCTTCCTCTGTCGCCTCACAGACCTCCTCGTCCTCCTCCTCATCAGTCCCGTCCTCCTCCTCTTCTTCCGCTTCTACCTCTTCCTCATCTCAGAGCTCCAGTCTGAGTTCCTCCATTCACCACAGCGAGCCCAACCCTATCTACTCAGCCGCCCCAACCTACTCCAGTCCCAACTCCGACATTTTCCCAGACCAGGGACAGGCTTTTCCCACCTCGGCCGGAGCAGTGCAGTACCCTCCCCCTGCCTACCCCAATGGCAAGACCTGCAGCACGAGCTTCCCCGTGCCCATGATTCCTGACTACCTCTTCCCTCAGCAGCAGGGGGAGATCAGCCTGGTGCCCCCTGACCAAAAGCCCTTCCAGAGTCAGTCAAGCCAGCCCTCTCTGACTCCTCTGTCCACCATCAAGGCCTTTGCCACCCAGACTGGTTCCCAGGACTTAAAGAGTGTCTACCAGTCCCAGCTGATTAAGCCCAGCCGTATGCGCAAGTACCCCACCCGGCCGAGCAAGACGCCCCCACACGAGAGGCCCTATGCCTGCCCTGTGGAGACCTGCGATCGCCGCTTCTCACGCTCAGATGAACTGACGCGTCACATCCGCATCCACACGGGCCAGAAACCCTTTCAGTGCCGCATCTGCATGCGAAACTTCAGCCGCAGCGACCACCTGACAACACACATTCGCACTCACACGGGTGAGAAGCCCTTCGCCTGTGAGATCTGTGGACGCAAGTTTGCCCGCAGTGACGAGAGGAAGAGGCACACAAAGATCCACCTACGGCAGAAGGACAAGAAGGCAGAGAAGGCGGGAGCAGTGGTGGTAACAGCAGCACCGGTATCAGCGGCTTCACCTGCCTCCAGCTACCCCTCTCCCATCACCTCCTACCCCTCTCCAGTGTCTTCTTACCCCTCTCCGGTGACCTCCTGCTACTCCTCTCCTGTCCACACTTCCTATCCATCTCCCTCAGTGGCCACCACCTACCCATCAGTGTCCATGTCCAGCACCTTTCAGTCCCAGGTCGCCTCATCCTTTCCCTCATCAGTCGCCTCCAACATCTACAGCTCCCCCGTCCCCACCCCGCTATCAGACATGCAGACCACTCTCTCCCCAAGGACAATCGAGATCTGCTAAGAAAGAGCAAAGAGAGAAACTTTTTTTCAGTCTCGCCGCACCTCTCCTTCCTTAAGGTTCTTTGAGGGGAAAGAAATCAGCATCAAAAGACTTTTTCCCTCCAAAAAGCACTTTTCTGTCTGCTCCCTGTGCAGTGTTCGGTGAATCTTGAGATTTACCTGAAAGAGAGAAAAAGACACATGTCAAGGACTGGGCAAAGACAATAGAAGATGAAAAGGGATTTTTTTCTGGCTCTGTAAAACAAATGCAGCACTTCAAATGCATAAGGGACTCAACAGATAGAGAGCAGAAACCGGCACTGACGGGTCTCTACTGTTAGCTACACAGAAACCAAGAGACAAACAGATTGCCAGCAGTTGTGGTGCTAAGGCACGTTCGCCCTTGCAGGCACTCCTACAGTACAAAAGACATTGAATAATATACATAAGCTACCATATATGTATATTGTACATGTGCCATGTTTCGTTTTTATCATTCTTTGGTACCATTGATGTGAAAAATTATTTGCATATTTGCATTGTATTATTTGAAGTGAGCAGGGCCATATTTTCTACATACTTTCTCTATTATGTAGTGATGATGCTGTGATACGTTTTGACATTGTTTGAAAAAAAAGCACTTAAGTATTCAAGCATGAGTAAGAGTGATGTTAGTTTCTGTTTGTAAATATCATCCACTGGTACTATCTCTTTCTCTCTTTCTCACATGTGACATATCGCTTGGTTATATGGAAAAATAGAGAAAAGAAAAAAAAAACTAAAAACAAGACAAACGCTCCCGTTATTTGGTGCCTTTTGTGAAGCCTTGCTGATGTTGTGACTCGGCTGCGCGCGCGAGAGAGAGAGAGGATGCACTGCATCTCGCCTTAAGGGTTGAGGGAATATTTTTGTTACAGAATGTAAGTCATACTCAGAGGGAGGAAAAGGGACGAGCTGTGAGGGCACCGCTTCATTTCATTAGAATGTAAGCAAAAAAGGAGAAAAATTATAAAGTATATTTTTGTAAAACTTAAATGTAAATATCCACATCTTCAAGAGCTGGAATGTTGAAGTTACCTACTGAGTAGGCATGGGATTCTTTTGTATGTTATATACATGCAGTTCATTATTTTGTGGTTATCTTTCTTTTGTATTTGTGTTTGTTAATACAAGTGACTGTTTCTGGCTTATAAACACATTGAATGCGCTTAACTGCCAATGGGATATTTGGTGTACAAGATATCCTCCCAGAAATGAAATATAAATAAAAATATGAATATATATGTATATTTGTTTTTACACTTTATTGTGTTTACACTTTTACTGTGTTCTTCAAATATTTCCATTGGTGCTTCACACTGTTTTCATGCAGACATGTCCTCGTTACATTGCATCCCACCCTTCATTTCATCACGTGCATCCTCTCGCACATGAACGCCATATTCCATCATCTTGTCCGTTAATTGTGTGCAGATTATTCGTGGATTCAAATCACACGTCCACATCACAAGAGAGCTGTCCTTTAATTTGAGGAAAATCTGCGGAGTCTAATCTTGTGCAAACTCTCAATTTCAATCACTGCTCTCAAACTGAACCCCTGGATTAATGATAACACTAACGCATGACTCCCATGCCTATAAACACTGAAGATGAGGAATTCTTATCTAGATCCAACATGCTCTTGAAGATATTAAGCTTATCTAAATTTCCATTTCATTTTAGATTCAATGATACACACTGGCCCTCACTGTTCAGTACGCAGACTTTCAGCAATTTGATCTTTAGGCAAAGTGGCAAAAATATATTTCTCCCCTCTTCAGTGTGCTGTTAGAGAAGTGATATCTGGAGAGAGATATTTTAAACTGCTTAGACATGCACGGGGTTATTTTCAGAGGGTGCAGGTGAAATCCATCACCCGATAATTACCTTCTTTTCCACAAACGGCGAGATGCTGTCACCTCGTAGTGAATGAGCTGTAGCACACAATTGGGCAATATCTGTGTAGGTTAGGCTGAATTGTTGCATGGGTGCAGCTGAACAGACTGGCCCTGAAGGTTTAACTGCTGTTTCTTTTGGTTTCTCAAGCAGAATATAATAACAGCTTCGTCGCACCATCATTATTCATCTGCTACTGCTCCCTAGGCAAGGAATTCTTGCTACATGTTTGAGTATGAAAATAAAACAGCTTGGTTTTTTAGCCTATGTAGACAAGAAGTTTTTCTCTCCAACCTTTGGAGTAATTTCGTGTTGTGAAATGCACTAACCAAAATACTCACAAATGCAAACACAGCTAAAATAGAAAGCAGGAAAACAAGTAGAAACGAGTGATGGAGGAAAAAGGGAAAATAATTAAGATAATTGGTCTCTTGATCCCAAATTGACTTTCTAAATTGGGCCTGATGAGTTGTGTGTGTTTAGGTGTACACGTGCGCGCGTGCACGTGTGTGTGTGTTGTTTGCGTACATACGCATGCAGACATCTGTGTACCCTACACAGTGATTGCCTATAGACTGACTGATGTAGTTGTTTCCTGCACGCGGGTGTGGTGATGTGCAAGTGTGTAATTGTGTGAAATTTGCTATGTTAGCAGCCGCCGCTCTGCTCTGTTTCTCCTCGGTTTAAAGCTCATCGCCCCCCATGAAACACATCTACCTGGCCACCGCCCTCTCATCTGCTGACACAATGTGTTGTGTGTGGGTGTGTGTCTGCTTGAGTGCATCTTAACACTCCCAGATGATGAAGGAAAAGGCAGCAGAAAATAGATGGAGGGTAACAATGGTCCATTTTCTTGGATGAGATCTACACCGTTGCTGCAATTTAATAAATAACTGAAATACACACGCATAAGAGGATCTACTACGGCAAATCGCTCAAACACAAATCAGCACTGTGGTTGATCTCTATGCCGAGTAAAATCATCATCGTGTTTAAATAATAATGCTCTCCCCTCAGAAGAACATCCAGCTTTTTTGGGGCAAATCTCAAACCTCCTTGTGTGGCTTAAAAATCCTGAAATCTGTCATTTCCTGTCATTGTTTACTGCATTATTTTGGTCCCTGGCTGCAAATCAAGAGGCATTCAGTAGTTGTTGCATTTGAACTTTCTCAGACTACCATGCTTTTAGGAAAGTCTTTTACTCAATGTGAAAAACCACAGACTATGCTTCTCTCAGCCCTTTCTCATGTTAAGAGACAGTATTTCAACCAGTGTCGGTTACACAGGGGAGGCTGTGGCTCGGGTTCGTCACAGTCCATAACCAAAATGCTAGAAGGATAGACAACCAGGATCCCTCAAAGTACGAGGGAATATTGTTGCTCATCACATCCGTCCTCTCATTCAGGACTCGTCCACGCATATCAAAGCGCTGGGTCTGTTCTGCTCTGGGAGGTGTGAGAGGAGCGCGATAGGCGTTGGGAGTGCAGTTGCGTTGTGGCTTCACTCTGTTGCAACTCGCAACGGAGCCACCTCACGCCCCCAATGGGTTTCCACTTCAAGAGCGGAGCCTTTGTTCAAAAATGTATTTGTTCTCTTATTCTTTTTGGGAACTGTGTAAAACAAAAAAGGACAAATGGCAAAAAGAACCATTCTCTCTCCCTCAGCCCTCCAACACCATCCCACGACCACCTCTCTCCCTCTCTGTCTCTACGTCTCTCTCCCACTCTGGTAGTGCATATTTTGCTGGAGATGCTAATGATCTCCCCCCTCTGTATTCTGATGCAAGGTCTGTCTACACTTTTCCCTTTCATCCACATACAAATGTGCTCTTATTGCCTCTTCGCCCTCGGGCCTTTTAAGATGCCTTTTTGAAATATGCCGTTTGATAAGCACATCATTGGCCAAGTCCCCGCAGTGATTAGAGTTCCCTTTAATGTGAGCAAGTTAGAGAGTGAATGAGGGGCTCCGGGGCCGGCAGCAATCTGTTCTCCTCTGCCCTCACCCCTTGACATATCCCAGGCCGCTGGGGATAGGCCAGCGTCGAGAAGGACAACCCAGAGGCCAGCTTAGCACGTAGGCACCGCCGGCCATGCTCCATCCTTCATCTCCACATGGAGATTAGGCACGGGAGGAAAGACACAGGAGAGTCGCCTTCACAGGCACACGGTACTGTATGCTGGAAGGCTAGATTCCTGTACTTTATTACAGGAATGTGACAGGAGGACTGCTCTCTAATGTCTTTTAAATATGCTCCATTGATCTCATGTTCAGAGCCTCACTCTGCCTCGCTGGGATGGTTTTCTTATCTTGCCAACAGGGAAAGCTGAGACACTCGTCAGGTGCTTTCTCCTGTTCTGCCTCTTGCACTCGACACCTGTTGAGCCTTTTGGGATAAGTAGGTTATATTTAAACTGCTTGATTTCCTGCCTCCTCACAGGTACATTTCAGGTAGATTGCAACATTTACACAGACACTGTGTTCAGGAAACGTGTTTGGCATACCGCAGGTTGAAAATCAGTCAGAAACTGTAAGTGCAACACACTTGAACTAAACGTAGCGGGTCCGTCTATATTCAGCCTGTTGTAAATGTAAAACAGCTTCGCTAACCCTGAAACAACAGGTTTGTGCCTAAAAAAAACCCCACAGACGAGCAAATAACAGATAATCAATCACAAATCTGTTCTCTGTTTCTAGGTTAAGATGTGTGAGTCTTCTGCACGTGTGTAAGCTGCCTACCTGTTCAAAAAGCGTGAGATGTAAGAGCAGCACAACTCACAAGAATCTTTGAAATTATTTGTGGCACACAAAAGAGATTTTTGACGTATCACTTCCACAGTAAATCTACAGGTGTCCTGGCAACTTTAGCTCTACTTAATAAGCCATGCTTGTTTGAAGTACATGGCTTTGAACAGACAACAAAACAGTGCATGCTTAAGTACCTCCAGATATGACACCTCTTCAACTCAGCATCAAGTACACTACAGCTTTACAAAAGGCACCTGGGTGGCTCTGAAATGCAAACAGGCCCTCATAAGTCTTGATGTGTCAGGGCTAGTAAGTGGGCTCCAGTTGTTTTCTTTTCTGTCTGTGAGTTTGACTATCATATGCAATCCCTGAGCGGGGTCTCTGAGGCTGGGTAAATAAATGCAGTCATGCCTCTCAGAGACTTGTCGGTTTTCATCAGACAGATACATGCTCTGCGGCGCACACAGCCTCCTGATGGCACTGTACAAGACCTTGGTTCCTGAATAACAACAATTTAAACCAAAAATAATCATAATCTGAGTCTCCTGTGAGACCAGTGTGAATTTCTGACCTGGATCACCATAATTTATGAGATCATCAGAGTATGAGGTAGATTAGTAGAGTGGCTGCCATGCATTGAACTATCACAGATAGCTTGTCCTGCTTTTTTCCCCCTCATACATTTGCCTGTTCCTATGACCCATTTTATTCCACATAAAGCAGGAGGGATGCATTTCAGGGTCACTGGTTTTGCTTGAACTGCAGTTCAAGAGTTCAGAGCAACCACCTAGTTGTCACAACAACCCAGATTAGAGGTGAGAGCTACAGTGCTGCGAGTGTGTTTGTGTGTCTGCAGGCTTTGTATCTGAATATAATTCAATCCACAACTGCTAAATGTAGTTTGGATTTTACTTGCATGTTCATGGCCATTCGTGTATTTGCATGTGAGACATTATTACAGCCTGAAAGATATTAGAATAGCAAAGTTCATAAAAAACAACAACAACCCACTTCCCATGATCCGACCCCGTGTCTTACACTCTGACACATCAAAAGCTGAGTGAGCGAGACAGAGGCCTAATAGAAAATCTGTCTCTCTCGCTCTTTCTCTTTCCCCCACCCTCCAGATGTGCCCTGCAGTGACTTCACCACCTGTCACTCAAAAGGCGGAGGCCAGGTGTCTGATCCGACGCCACAGCCACCTGTTCTGAGAAGCATCGCACTCGCACACAGACACACACGCGAGTGCACCACTGCCTTTCCATAGTACATCAGCACCGGTCGTAACTTAATCTCGTCCAGTGTATTTTGTCTGCACAGTCCCCAAAATAATCCCTAACCCACTTATTAGGTAATACCTGTGGAATGAGTTGATAAATAATGTGAATCTCCTTCAGAAATGAAGCTCTGGTCTCAACAGAGGAAAATTCTAGTTTTAAAGATGAAGATAATAGAATCAGAGTTCACGGTGGTGGAAAGAGAAAGAGTTTTGTTTTTATTTTTTATAGTTTTGACTTGCACTGACAATGGCACTGCGTGCAGGAGCTGCTGTGCTTTCATAATGCAGTACAGGTATTACAAAAGCAGCACTTGTCATCCAGCTCCTGCTAAGCCTCATTTAAAGGCTGAGACATAATCACATACAAAAAATGGAAAATCCTGTGTGTATAAAATGTAGAATCAGGTAAACAGGTGCAAGTGTGTGTTTGTGTGTGTGTGTGTTGTCTATGCCACATGCACCTATATGCTGTAGCTGTAAGGTGTTATCAGTCTCAGGGTGACAGTGTGATCACGAGGGAGTGGGTGAAGTGAGAATTGGGGAGCAGGGGGAGGAGGAAGGATAAGGTGAATTCGTATAATCATCTGGCCAGGTTTCTTTTTCCCGCCCCCTCACTACAGCTGTCTTCCTCGTTTGATGAAAGCCTTGTGTGGCTATATTTGTCCCACAGTGATGAGGTGGAACTAATGGCCACTTTCACACCAGCTGATGTCATCAGTCTGCTGCGCCTGGGGAGTAGGAGGGTGGAAAAGGCCGGGATACCTGCTGAGAGCTTCTGTTGACCACCGGCACATGTACACAACACACACAGGAACACACACGTAAGTGCACGTGTTTACTGTAACACAAAGATACCTCCGGTAGCTGGTTAGTATAGCTCAGCACAAATACTGCAAACAGGGGGCAACTGCTAGCCTGGTAACAAAATTCAATGCTTTGTATTTACTATACAGACATCAATCCCCTCATCTAACTCTGATAAAGTTACCATGGAAACACATTTATTTTTATATATGCATCTTTTAGAGTAAACTCTGATTTTCCACTGAGTTCTAAAATCATAAATCTAAACAACCCATCCTCTTCTCCTTTTTCTGTCTCCGTTCATCTGCCTTCCTATCAGCCAGTTAACAGAAAGCAGTGTGTGCTGTGGCGAACTGAGCAGAGCCACATCGCTGTCACATCCACACCGATAGGTCCTCATTTAGGGCCTGCGACTGCATGCAGTGGCATGTCAGTATCTGTCAGCTCTGTCAAGTGTGTATGTAGGCTTTTACGCTTCCTAATGTGAAACAGTTGACAGGTTATTACTGCCAGAGTGAAGTCATGAGTGTTGACCACAGCTATAACCCAGCTTTAACATTTTTGGCTCATTGCTATAATGCTTTGACAAGGTGAGCAAAGTTTTCTATATGGCAGACTCAAACATCCAGCACAGTCTAAGCTGTACATTAGCGTGGCCTGACCATCCTGTTTCCATTAGATACATCCATGATCAGATCATGAACTCAGTACGCTTTCAAACGCTTCAATCGTTTTGCTATAAATACCTCAGATGCCCCCTCAGTGAAATTACCCCCTCAGCGGCCCTATCTCCTCCTGCCCTCCATCATTTTCATCCTCTAATGTACATGAAGCCGCCAGTAATGGTGCTAGATTACAAAGAGCGCATGTAGCTTGCGTGTGTGCGTGTGCGTGCGCTTTTGTGCATGTGTGTTTTTACAGCTCAGAAATATCCCTGCAGTTAAGTATAATTCACACACACAGTGGGCCACACATTTGACCCGTACACATGCAAGCACACGCACTTCAGTCTGCTCTCTCTGCACCTCAGGGTGTGAGTGTATGTGTGTGCATTTAGCTCTGTACACTGCCGCTTAATAGAGTCCTCCATTGTGAGTAATGACCCCAGCTCTTTTCTGTTATTCTATCCAGACCAGCGGGCTAAAAGCTGCTGTGAGGATGAGAATGGGATTTTCTTTCTTTCTTTAAAACAGTAAAATGAAGAGAAATTGCCGTTAAATGAATGGTTGTTTACCCGCTGCGTGGTTCCCAAATGCACCTCCTCCATCTTCCTCTGTTCATACATTAACTTTAATATTCCTCTAGTTGACTTTTACCTTTCTTTTCTTTTGCTGAACACATTCATTTTGGGTGTACTACACATTTCTCTTCACATCCACGTAGTCTGTATCTTTGCTCATGAGTTCCTGGCTCCAGCACATACACACACATGCACATACGTTTTCCGTGGCAGCCACAAACACCAGCATCACTTCTCCAGACATGCCAGTGATGCCATGAAAGAGCAGGGCTGTACTGCGGCTCCTCTGCTGAGTATTATGAGGTAATCATCCAGAGAGACATGACAGCAGGAAAAAATGTGTGTGTGTGTCTGTGTGTGTGCGCCTCAGGTTTAGGTGTGGATGTCAGTGTATGTGTCTGTGTGTGTGCACTTTTTTTGTTTATATGTGACTGTTTGTGTCTCTGGCTGTACTTTACACCCTGCTGCCTGTCTGCTGTCCATCCTCTCTCTCCCCACTTGAATTCCTTTTCCTCAGTCTGCTGCTTTTCCTTAGTGTGTGTATGCATGTTTGTGTATATGGGAGTGGGGGTGGGGAGCAGGTGCAGGACTTAACTTGTCACTTAACAGATTTATGTCTGATTGGAGCTCTTGCTGTTTACCAGGAAACATCTGTCCGTCTATCTGTCTGTCTGTTAGCCTGTCTGACTGGGAGCAGTCGAAGTTTATCGTCAACACAAATGCACAGATGGCTGATCAATAAGCAATGAAGCATGAGTCCACAACAAGGTTTCAGCCATTTGACGCAAAAAGTGTCTGCGTTTGAGTTTTTGGCACCCGTTTTCACGGCTACAGAAAAAGCAAAGTCGGGAGGAGAGCAAACAGGTCACCAGCATCACTAAAGACAGAGAAACTGAGAAGAGCTCAGTGGAAACAGGATGCACTCTGCAGTCAGGGCTCAAAATATATCATGCATGTAAGAACTTTGAAGGAAAAAATGTAAATAATTTTCCATCAACACAGTATTTTCAGAGCTGAACACATAATAAGGAAGGAAGTGAGCAGTTTCCATTGACTAATGAATCAATCAAGCTAAAACTGTTGTCCAGAGTCTGATCATTTGAATTAGAAACCTCTGCTAGTCAGTGCATGGCATCCTGTCAGGCACATGAAAGTCTGCATCAAATTTCATGACCATCCACTCAGTAGTTGTGGATGCTTAGTTTTGCTAGAGCTAAAATCAGGAGATTACCAAAGTCATTACAGGATTTCACAGTAAATTCCATTCACAGTGATAAAATGATTCAGTATGGACCAAAAGATGGGAAAACTCACTGCCATGCCAAAAAAGCCTCAACTGGACAAAACCGGACTAAATCTGAACACACATGAAAGTCATAATGAAAGCAAACTCATTGTCAGAGCTGTCAGAGCTATAGATAGTTACACGCGTGTGTTCACCATGCTGTTTCTCACTCCTTATGATCTGAACAGTAGATGCATCACTATGCAAACAGAACAACATGTGTCATGTTACATTAAAGGGAACATATCATGGAAATATCACTTTTTGAAGGCTCTTTAACATAAATTTGGGTGTTTGTCTTGCCTTCCAGCCCCCAAAATGTGAGAATTGACAAAATAATCTGTAATCTGCAGGCTCCCTAGATTGAAATCCATGTGGTTTTACAAGCTGTTGCCTCAGTTGTCCGACAATGATGTCAATAGTTTCGAGTTTGCATAATACCACCCCTACCTGTGAGTACAGGTAGAAGGGGTGGGGTGGACAGGGCACTGAAACCAGCTGTTCTGAACAGGTCTGTTTTGAGCAGATGTAAAGAGTGCTGTGATCTTTGATCTTTTTTGATTATTTTGAAACATGTCACAGACATGTCTGTAAGACACCTGAGAACTATTTTAATTTGTGGAAAAGGGGCATGATATGTCTCCTTTAAAGGCTGCACAGTGGGGTACTGTGTGTCATTATTGCACAGAATGGCCTGTGAAGCGTCTGCTACAGCAACAGCCCACTGGCTTCAGGCCGCACAAAGAGACAGGGAAAGGGAGGGAGCGCCAGAGCTGAAACCAGAGAGCAGGCCCAGCCCAGTCCGACTGGCGGCCCACCACCACCACCACCACCCCTGCAGCCTCCCTCAAGCCTTCATGTGATCCCTTCTCCAGAAGCCAGCCAGCAGAGGAAATGTCAGTCTTCTAGCCAGCCAGGAAACCTCTATGCCCAAAAAAGGAGCTTCCTGTCCTGACACAGCTCTTCCTGTGGGCTATGTAAGGACTTTCCTGCCCTCTCTCTCCTTCTCTTCCCCCTTGTTCTTTCTCTGTGTGTCTGCCTTTCTCTCTCTCTCTCTCTCTCTCTCTCCCACTCTTTTGGATGGCTGCCCTTCGGCAAGCTGCCTCGGTGCAATCCATTTTTTTCCTTGCCCTCTCGCTTGGTGTGTTTGTTGAGTATGTGAGTGTGTGTCTGTGTTTACATTATTATACGCTTGGTCCATCCACTTGCAAATTAATACAGTGTGTTAGTACACAGTCACAACATTTAATCTGTCTCCAGTATGGTGTGTGTGTGTGTGTGTGTGTGTGTGTGCGTGTGTGCATGTGCGTGTGTGCGTGCATGCGTGCGTGCATGTGTTCTGCCTATCCAGAGAATATCTCAGGAGAACCTGTAGTGTTGAAGGACCAGTTAACCTCATCCTCTCTCTGGTCACACATTGGACTAGTAAATGTTTTATAACAGCACAGCTCAGGGTGGAACATGTACACAAACTGTCTGTATAACATAACTAATTTTAGAAGACATGATCTGACTGAGTTTCCACCCACCTGTGGAGCTGTCTGGCAGGACTTGTTTTGAGACACATCTCTGAAGTTCATGCGTAAGACACTGAAGAAAATAAATAAACCTGTGACTTTGTGGAGAACAATCTTTCAGACTTCATGGAGCACGAACTGCTCCAACTTTAAACTTTAACCAGTCATGACACCCAGGTGTTCATTTTATTGACAATTAGCCAGGTCCATTTTATTTTGAGCTGATATCAGTCCAAGCTTGGCATCAACAACCTGGATGAAATAGGTTTTAATCATTCTGGTGACTCAGTCCACCGCTTTGGTCCTGGCTGAAATATCTCAACAACTATTAGGTTGTATGGACAGATAAGTCTACATGTAAGTCTATATATGTGTTGTAGCAATTGTAAATATCTCATTTATCTGATTGTAGATAACAAGTGAATGGTGGAGCACTGACTGAACTGAAGTGATTTTATTGTTACAAAAGAGGCAAAACAGTATTTACACTGTTGCATGAGGAACAAGCTGGTGCTCTTATTCCTCTATCAGTTCCTCTGCCAGGTACCACCTTTGTTGTACAATAACTATGCCTAAATATGAGGGATCGCACATACACACACACACACACACACGGCATGGTGCGTGTGTTTGAAAGCGTATGCACTTGTGGTCTATCGCACAATGACAAATCCCTGTCTGGCATCACAGCAGTATGTGGCACAGTATTTATCTTACAGCTGCAGTTAGCCCCCGAGTGGTACATTTCATCTGTACCACTTTCAATTGTATTCAGACGTGGGAGTAGGAGCACAGGGTTGCCTCGCTGTTTCTCTATCTCTCACAAAGCGCAGCAGCATGCTACTGTAACATTATCTGATTTATGGGGGGGGGGGCTTTGCAGGTCAGAGCAGGTTGGGAGTATGTATCAGCTGAGTCTTTGTACACAACACTGAAATATATTAATGCATAGTACTGAGTCACTGGATATTACTAAATAGATAGATAGAGTGATAGATAGAGTGATAGATAGAGTGATAGATAGATAGATAGATAGATAGATAGATAGATAGATAGATAGATAGATAGATAGATAGATAGATAGATAGATAGATAGATAGATAGATAGATAGATGTTGTGTTCAACATAGTATATGTCAACTTGTTGTTGTCTAGGAATTTGATTTCTGGTTGTTTGTCTGCCTGTACCTCTACTGCAAATAGGAGTCATATGCAGATGCTGACTTCTCTGATGAAATATGGGCGAGGGAATTTCTAGAATAAAGACCATTGTTCACAGATAAGTGTGAGTGCAGGAAACACAAAGTCTGTGATGACAAAGTGAAGCATTTTATTTGGCCATGATTTGATTGTAAAAGAGGCAGAGGGGGGGCAATCCATCCACTTCTCGCTCACCAGTACCCCGTGCTGCATGTTCATGCACAACACTTGTCCAGAAGCATCCTCATAATCAGGCTGTTTACTGTTAAATGCTCCTGTACTGACAGTAGGTCTGTTTTCAGGGCTGAAATCTTGATCAGAGCTATTATGTGACTCCATCTCTGCCAAGTGATGCCTTGTAAAAAGCATTTTGCAAACAGTGCTGAAATCAGCCTCTACCACGTCTGTGTGGTCTGTGCCTGACATTGACAGGGGGAAACTACGGCAAACTTTGTGTGTTTCAGTCTACAAAGGCAAGAAATAAACCCATAGAAGGGGAATTTACATGGTCTTTCAACAGACACAACAAGGCTCTCCCCACAAAGAATCACAGAGCTCCACTGACCTCGAAGCATTTATAAGCAGAAGTGGAAGGTGTAAACAGGCCATGGAGGTCTCCTCTTAAAACCACAGTGATGGCACTTTGTGAGAATAAACAGATTAATTGAATTCCATAGCGGAAGAATTTCTTTTGATGTGTGCAAATTGATTAAAAAAAGAAGTTGTAAGTAGTCATTTTACAAAATGCAGCTGTCTGAAGCATCAAAGCTGCTGAGATTTTTGTTCTGAAGGTGTTGTGGTTTGACAAAACCTTATCTGACACACTGTTACAACACCTTGGAAGACATCACCATCATCAGACTCTTTCTCTACAACACACGTGCACGTGCACGCACACATACACATACACACATTGTCCACATGTACTCGCACTCCCCGACGCACACATACAGTAACATGAGTTCTCTCATATGGCTGCCTGTCTTGCAGCAATTACATGATGTGCGGTAATTGCCAGTCTCTGAAGCGGGCTCTTCAGACACACTTCAAAGGGAGCGGAGCGCGTCCACGGACGCAATTAACAAGATCAACGGAGCCCAGATGAGCTGCGGGCCCCGCGCTCCTCTCCCCATTGTTCTCATTTTCACTCTCATTAGCGAGTGCGCGGTGGGTGGGGGGTGGGAT
>OMNW01003773.1:2473-13301 GCA_900303245.1 Selene dorsalis
TATGATTTTCAAAAGCTGAAAGCCCTATTTGAATGTAGTTATGCAGCATTTTATGGACTCAGCAGTCCTGGCTGACAACCCTGCTCCCAGATCAACCCTGTCCAGATGGCATGGCGTGGCCCTAGAGGACTCCATTTTTAATCCTCTTGGCACAGACTCCACTAAGCAAGAGGTGGAACGGATGCTCGGAGTCAGGCGTCAATCAGGGCATTTCAGACTGGCCCACTGCTTTATTGGAAACAGAAGTGTCCCACACATGGATCCATGTAGGACAGAGAAAGAGAGAGAGAGAGAGAGATGAACTGCCAATCCATACAAGAAGTGGCTGACATTTAATTGAAGGTCATGATACATTGTTTCTGGCCAGTCATGTTGGCACACTGCTGATTTGATGAAGTTTCTTGATGCTGCATCAGCCCTCAACAACTCTGTCCTTCAAATTAGGGCCAAATGATCATATTGTAATTATTTTGGCAGACGTGATCAACAATTTCAGTTGGAATGGTCTTTTTTGCGTTTCGATTTCATTGAAAAAATATGAAAAATGATGAGGATGTGATTTTTGTCAGTATGTACCAAGGGAAGTTTGTATACATCTAGAGGATATGATTTGTAGGTCAGTGCAGCTCGGTAGCTTCACAGAGCTTTTTTAGGTTAAGTTGTGACACGTTTTACCCAAGGGCTCAACACTGGCTGGGACACTGTAACCCCTCCAAAACAAAGAAGGGTTTTTTAGTACTTTCAGCAGAGTGGTTGATTAACATTTGATTTGTATTTACATTTAAATAAAAACTACACTCACTAAAATAGAAGGATTATAAAGAGTAAACTAAACTAGGAAATTTCTTGCTAATGGCAAAGAAAGAAATACAATCTTTTATACTCATGAATTTACCCCCAATGTGTAGGTCACATCTTTTTTCATTAGGCCTACATCATGTATGAGCTAATTCATCTATTGATACGTGGAAACAGTTTTATGATATAGTTTTATAATTCTAGTATCTTGTTTTTACTGACCATGTAAAATGAGTCCTCTACATTATATAATCTACCATGCCATCCACAGTGTTTCAGTGTCATCAGTTTATCTAAACAGTAGCTTGTGCTTGTGGACCAAAGTCGTAGTTTTTTGCCTGAAGGAAGACCCCATTTCCCATGAGTATTAGCGTGTAGTGTCATAAACATCCTGATCTCCCGGTCGTGTGCAGTTTGATTGAAAATTAATTAATTAATGTATCTAACTGTGGCTAAACAATATCATATGACAATGTTGAAATGTAGAAATTGTTATCCAAGGCCTCCATGGTATGCCGAACGCTGTGGCAACAGTGGTGGGGTTGCTCTATGTACTTAACATTGACTACCCAAAAGCAATGAAATTATTCGAAACTATTCAAGGTGTTTTAATGGGAACAGGACTTGAAGTTTGCAGTGAAAAGGTCACTAGATTGAAAACCAATTGCTCCAGTAAGACAGCCTCTGAGTGGTGTCTGGATGTTTGGGCTTATATGCACAACTAAAGCAAAGCAGCACTCTCTATGAGCTCAAGTGTAGTACCTGCCCACTGCAAGGTGGACATCATTTTACAGATTTCTGTTTTTGTGTTTGTGCAAGCATACTGACAAGAGAGCAGCTCAGATAATGGGCTCACATCTTAAGTGTTACTTTGTAGCTGGACCAAATGTTTAAATGTTCTGAAATCCAAGGTTTATGCAGGTAAATGCTGTGTTTCATTTCCTAGACTGTGTCATGAACTTAACTGTGCTATAGTCTGGATAAGTAAATGGCCTGGTGTCTGAAAGAAAGGCCTCGTACAGCAAGTGCCTTTTAGGAACGAATTGTCTACTCTTTGGTCATGTTTTAATGTCATGTTGGAGTATATTGAAATAAATTAAAGAAAGGTGGTGTAACAAACAAATGAAATAAAATGCTATTTTAAATTTTTATTTACAAACTAAGCAATATTAGTTGATAAAACTTGACAGTATTTGTTGGGAAAACATGTATTACATGGAAAACCTCTCATTAATTGGACGGACAAATACATTAGTGTACTGAAGTGAATTTATGTTGACACCACCAAACTGGAAGAATAGAAGACACTTCAAATAATTCATGTAACTAGTTCACTCATTTTTTCATTGGAAAAAACTACTGACTTCACCCCGAACAGCGAGTTCACTCAAACATTGGGAGCAACATGGCACCACAGTCCATGCAAACCTGAGCCCTTGATTTTGATACAGCACTTGGCCATATATATTGCACTGATATTTTGATATTGGCCCTAGTATACTGAAAAGCATTGTAGAATAACATGCTGCAAGAATTTCATGCAAGTGCAGTTCAAAGCACTCAACATAGCAATGGCACATATTCAAAAAGAAGTAGAAGGACTGACCTTATATGTTTCTGGAAGTCATCGTAGTTCCAAGTTTGAAAAGATCATGTCAGAATCTCACATGATTTTGGATACTTTTCGGGGGGTAGTTGTTTAAAGATAATTTTGATGATGATAATGAGATACATGAGAATGAAATACATATGGTCTGGTGGTCAGAAACAGACAACTGTGATATAACTGCACCACACTGGCTTGATGTCCTCAATGACAGAACCATATTCACCCCTTTGATAAAAATATCACAATACTGGTTACAGGTAACATATATAAAAAGACAGCGTGGACTGTATTATGTCTGTGAATTGTTAATAAGCTAGTGTTTACACTGTCAAAACCAATGCACAGCAATAATTCTTAATTAATTGCGTCTGCTGTATCTTTTCACTTTAATTGGCCACTAGAGAAGTGCAATGGCTCTTTTTCCTTTTCTTTAAAATTTCAAAATGGAAATGGAAAAGCAGGGAGAGCTGTGTATCCTACATATATGTGGATTAGCACTGCAGAATATCAAGCTGGGTCATAAAAACACGGTAATGCATGTGTAATATGTCATTATGTTTCCTTTGAGCTCTATTTATGGGGTGACTTCTTGATGCTTGCAGAGAAAAATCTAGCCATTTAACTGAAATTATTTATTTATTATTCTTTTCCACTCATTATTTTCCTGGAGATCGACCGGGATGAAGGGGGGGGCTGGGGGTGGATGGATGGATGGATGGATGGATGGGGATGTGTTGCAGGACAACGAGGACCCAGGTGTAGTTTCTGATTAGCGGCTAAGCTAATGGAATCACTCGTCTGCCTCTCTCTGGATCACCCAGCTCAAGACGAGACCAGCCTGTCCTGGGGGAGGTCTGGCCCAGAAGAGAGCATCTGGAGCTCCGGTCTGCCTCCTCCTGTCTGCCTTCACTGCAATTACCAGCGGGAGAGAGACAGACATTATCCTGTAACAAATACACCAAATCATGAATTCTGGCTGCTGTTGCATTTAGGTCAAGCGTACCTTGTTTTTGACGAGCTTCACAGATGTATCCAAGTAACAGTCAGTTACATCCACTGAAGTGGATTTCTATCTTTTGATATTTTTAATACTGTGTCAGTATACCTCAGACCCAATATACACTCTGTTAATGATTTATTTTCTATCTGACAAAGTATAAGATTGTTGGTATTACCAGTACGTTGTCACATATACAATCCCAGATATTCCTACCATTAATACACAATGTGGTGTAGTGGAAGTGGAAGACTTATTGCGATTTGTTTTCATTTTGAATTATTATTGGTACATATGAAACTTGTCTTTATTGCAAGGAGGCAGCTGGAAACTAATCACAACGTTTAGATCTGTACAAGTGCTTTACTTAGTGGATATAGTTGTATTTAGTTGTGAAAACTCCTGTGTGTAATCAGAGCAAAAGAAAAAAACCTGCCCACACAAACAGGCTCTTCACAATCAAGACCCGAGGCACAAGGAGAGGAGAGTTTTAAGGAAAACTCAAATGCTGAATACTGATCACAGAGCCCGTGCTGCATTGATCTGAACAGAGCGGTAATTAAAACAGCCATGTGTTCCAGAGAGTTGCTTCAACAAGAGCAAACCAACTCTCTATCTGACAATACCTCTGTAATACAGGTTGCCATTAACAACAATCAGTGCAGGCACCAGGAATGAGACATCTAATCAGTTTCTCAAAGCTGTAATGCCAGCCTAATGAAAGAGATTAAAAATGCTTATTTGAGAGAGGCCGGAGCGTGTTTCCCTGATGATATTTTTCTTCCTGCAGCTAAAGATAAAAGCATGGTAATATTCTCGACCAGGATTTACGATATTGAACATGGAATTAATTTGCATGGATGAGAAATATTGGTTGTATGGCACAAAAAAAAAACCCACATGCTGCTGGAGTTAGAGTCAGATTGAATTGAATCAGATTGAATCAGATTCTAAAAAATTAGATTGCCTTGCAACTAAAAGGGGGGGGGTCACATATTTGCAGGTCAGAATGAAAACTCTCTCTAAGTTTGGATGATTTGACAATTTGATCAGCAATCTTTGCAAGTAATCAGTTCTGGCAGACACAAGCCCACTCCTGTCACTGCCACAGGCTGCTGCTGCAAAATGAGCCCATATTACTTGTCTGCAGCAAAGGCTGAGGGATGTGTTGTCAGGCAAGCATTTGGCAAAGGTTTGGAGTGGGAGTGGGAAGGAAGAAACACATTAAATACTGTGGAGAGATGAAGCGGCCAGTATATGGGCTCCAGCCTGCAGAAGTGGAGGTATATTGAACGAGGGAACGAGGATGGGCTGAGCAGCCAGAAGGGCTGTGGTGCAGAAACTGCCTCAACTCACCGCAGGCTCTGAAATGTGTTCTGCAGCTACAGTATATTACCTTTTCATGCTGTCTACCTGAATGCAGCCCACAGCCTCACACTTGAGCCTTTAGAGAGTCTTTTAGTATTTCACTCAGCCTGCATAATTTCACCTCTTGCCTTTTATTGTGAAAAGAATTCTGCGTTGTTTCCGTGTTATCGTGGCAGACTTGCACTGGGTTGTTATATATTGTGCATGTAAAAACCTGTGTTCAGATGACACAGTTGCCCTGCTGTGGTCTGTTTTCCTGGCCACTGTGATGTGATGGGATAAGTACTGAGGTCTGTCCTATTAATGGTAGTAAGCCAACTTGGATGTTATGATGAAAACGAGAGACATGTAATCTCCGAAGGAAGAGCGATGCCAGGGAAACGGCTTTCCTGTTTGTCCACAGCACGGATTTAGATCCCCTCATCCCGGCTCTCTCTCCCACTGCCTTCACAGGGTTATTATTCTCTGAATTCCCATGGTGTGGCCAATCAACAGATGTGTTTAAACAGAATTTATTTCCCCTACCAACAAGCCTACCCCCTTCAACCAGTGATATTCTATCATGTAACACAACATGGCAAATTTGTCATGACTGCCAAGGTATTGTTTGCATATGACTGGCATCCTGCAAATGCTCTGTCCTTCAGCTCCAAAACCAAACCAGCATCCCCCTCCATGCGGGTCAAAGCCGGTGCTGCACTAACAGGGACAACGTGCAAAAATGTGTCATTTTTAATTGTAAATGTCACTGTTAGAACAATTTAAATATATTTAAATATTACAACTTATTCCAGTTTTCATTGATTGGTCATCACGCTGGTGGCTGATCTTTGGCACAGTTTAACCAGAGAGTAATTGTTTGAGGTTTTAGAAATGTCAGCACTGAGGTCCCAGATGGTCTCCTTCTGAAAGGGTAAATTATTTATCATTATGTATTTTTTTTTCTGATTATGAAAAACACAGCAAATGGGTGTTTGCACAGAGCGTGGTTGTGGGAAACATAATTAAGGGACATCTTGTCAGTTCTAAAATGAAAGACTATTTAGTGATGATAGCTTGTACTGTGCAATTTTAGACATTTAATAGTGACATTGACTTTCACACAGTCTGGTATGTAATTGGGCAGACAATTAAAAAACAATCAAGCAGTCAAATAGAAGTGTGATTATTTTAACTCCAAACTTTTGTAAAAACAAAATTGCTTGCCTGGCGATTGTTTGTCTGATATGGAGCTATGCTCAGGGTTTTCAAATGATTCAGTTTCAAGCTAACCCTAAACTAAATAAAAAGACAAAAACAGTAATGCTGCCCAGAAATAATGTTTTTCAGTATGTATCATTGTGGCTCCCTTTCATACAATGCAAATGATGCCATAGGACCAGTGATCATTGACTCTGGTTGTTACCTATGTTCACTAAAATGTATTTGAATAATTTCAAAGGAGGATATTTGATTATCACCTGGATGTGATGTCCCAGAGTTGAGGTGCTTTCATGCAACAAGACAACACTATTCTGTACCGTTTGATGTCAGGTGAATCCTCTGCTGCAAAACACAACAGGTCCTTTGAAGAGTATTACAAATAAAAGACAAATGAGCTGTGTTTTATGTGCCACACTTCCTTAGGAGATCTTTTATTCCCCTTTAAATTTCATTATATTATTCATGATTAGTTTTTTTAGATCACAGACAGGAGGCAGAAAACATGAGGGGAGAAAATGAAGAAAATAACAGTAATAATAAGGTACCCATCTGATTCTGAACCAGTGACACTGTCAGAACCCTCCCACCCCCACTTCCCCAATGTACATGTGTCACGAGCAGTCTGCATCTCACACACATGCTACGAAGCTCTGCAGCAGTTACCATCCAGAGCCTAATTTGTTACTGAAGATGATTCCAGCAATTCTGTTTCAAAATTGGGTCAATAAATTGCTGTCAGTCTAATTAATTTGGCACTGTGTCATTAAAGCCAGAATGATGCTGTTGTAGCACTGCTGCATCCTCCATTCTTGGCAAGCAGGGCTTAAATTAATATTTATTAGCTGGATTGGTTTTCTTGCACTCACTCAAACACACACACATATGTGGACACACATGTAGGCACAGGGAGACACTGAGAAAATAGAGCAGGAGGAGCCGGTTATTTAGAAATTATTTTACCAATACAAAGAAGTCTTTGTCTTCAGCTTCTCCTGGAGGAGCTGTTTCCACTATGAATAATCAGAGACCCTAAAGTTTTGGGAATACACACTGAGCTTCATAAAGTTGAATCACCTGCTGTATTTCATTAGTACAACTCATAAACACATCAGAGTGAGTGCAGCAAGTTCTTCCAGTGGCTGAGTCTGCCAGCTGTTTTTGTCTTTTTATATTGAGCGACATCTTGTGACCATAAAAGCTTGTGTTTGTCACATGCCAGAACACATTTGCAAAGAGCACGACATCATGTGTTTCTCTTTTTGCCTTGTGTCATTTAGAAAATTTGCTAAATTACATTTCCAAACCTTTGAACGTACATGGTTTATTAGTGGTCAACATGTTTGGTAAATTGAATAAAATAGAGACTTGTCCATATTTTAATCTCTGCAGTAGGGCTGTCAATCTTCCCCCCACATCAGATTTGAATTGCTAATGCTTCTGATGTTAAATATTCAAATTATATTCAAATTTTTATGTTTTTTTTTTTTTTAAGCTCATTATAATCCCAACACTGTACAGTTAGCGCGATTTAGCACATTTGTTTGTGTGTGTGTGTGCAAAACAAAAATAAAGGTGCTTATGGCAGCAACAAACGAAGCTTAACGTTGCGACACATGACGTTGATTTGCGTCGTTGATGAAGGCACGCATTCGAACGTCAGCTTCCACCTTCGAATGTTCTCATATTTAAAATAATTCAAATTCTGTTGGAACGGCGAAGCTCGTGCTGACAGCCCCACTCTGCAGGGACATCTGTTGGGAAAAAGTGCTACAAATGGGGATGGCTGGGTAAAAATGACACCCCATTTCTTAGTGTAATCTCCACCACAGGCTCCTGGGAGTTGCTGTTGCCTCGCTGCTGCTGTGTTAGCTAATAGTGGAATATCATTTGATATGGTCCTTGGCTGCGGATATAATTCATAGTATTTTTTTTTTCTATCCTGATGCATGTTTGTGCATCATAGTAGAAGGAAACAGGCTTTGGATATTGAGTAGAATCAGGCTCTTTGAGGCAGTACAGTGTGTGATCTTCTTACACGCAAGGGCCTTTTCAATTTTCTCCTCTCACCAAAGGAAATCAAGTTTTTTTAGATGTTCCATATTTCGTGTGTTGTTGGCAAGGGAAATCACAGGCATTCTTCACTAACATCAACAGGCTTGCATGCGACAAATAATGTTGTTCCTTTTTGAAGATTTTAATCTGCACTTGTTTTCCAGTTCAGACCAACCAAACAACTAAACAGAAAAACACAAAACAAAAACAAGCAAGCATGCACACTACATCGGAAGTCAACAAAATAAATTGATTCCACTGTGAATCCTCACGGCTTCTGCTGGGGGCTTATTATGTGATGCCCCGCACAACACCTTCTGCTGGGTTTGACCAATGATTGTCATTTTGGAGAATTGCAGCACGCACTTTCCTGTGACCTGTCATGAAAAGGTCTAGCCTGCTGGGCCAGGGGTCCAGTCATTATTGGATTTAGCTTATGGTGATGTTGAGTATGGGATCATTATCAAATGGTTTCTTCCAACGGGCACTAAAGAGTAGTGTTGGCAGCCTTAGGCCTCAAGCTGTTCAACCTTACGCTCACTAATTGCTCTCTGTCAGGAAGGCCAGAATGTGTCAGTTCAGCAGTGTTCAAGGCTCAGGGAGGAACTGTGGTCGTGAAACAAGTTTAAGAAGATGAATTAAGTACATAACAGGAAACAAGCGGTGTCACAAGTCAACAAATGCAACAGGGAGTATTCATGACTTTTGTTTTTGGCAACAGAAAAACACTTTTTGTGCATTTTACAAATACTGGCATGACTAAGTATTTCTGCACTGATTAATGATGTCATTTAACATTCATCTATCAGTTTTGTTACTCATTTGCAAATAGCATGTTTGCAACATGTTGGAAAGACAAACATTAATGTCATTTTGCTTGGAAGAAATGGTTGAAATGATGACTTGATTATTGAAATTTAGAAAAATGAGTAACTGAACAATAATCTCAGTTTTGATTTAATTTGATAGATGTAAAAAAGTAAAGAAAAATTTATTTTTCCCAAGTAAAATCAGTGAGCAGGAGAATTAAGACAGAATTAAGAGAGTGAAAGAAGTAAGGAAAGACAAAAAAAGTGAGTTTTGATGGTTTTAGTTTGTCGTACATGTATTAACATTAGAGTACACCCCATGCTGTTGAAAAACAACATGAAACAAATGCAAATTCACTGCAGCGATCGAATGAGTTCATTATAATGATGTCCGAAAACAGGCAATCTCAAACTGCAGACGTGTGTAAAAGCACAACCCTCACACACTCTTTTTTTCCTGTTCTGCTCTAATGGAGGAAAAATGTTCCCAGACCCTTTGTCTGAACTTCAGAGCACTTCACTTCTTTTGTGACTCGCTTCGCTCCACTAGCACCGGAAACTGTACTTCAGAATTAGGTTTTATGTGACATCTGGTGACTTTACACGGCCGATTGCATTGTCCAGATCCGAGAGTGAGGGGAAAGGAAATGCACCTGGTTAATTTCGGCGGCGGTTTTGAGTGGAAACTGCAAAATTGGCAATCCACACTTTCCTTAGGTGAAGAAGGAGAAAATAATCAGATAAACATACAAAATTCAAGGGGGTTAGAAAATTAAAAATCAGCTTTTGCTGACCGTCCATGTAAAAATCTGATGAATTAATAACTAGTTGTTGGTTTCGACCAAAGTGAAACAAACATGCGTTGCCACAATCCACAAAATACATTGAGCCCAAGTAGTAGACTCTTTACACCAGATTCATAACTAAGTCTAATAGATCTTCAAAAGAACTTATTTTCTCAGCAATACCTTCTTTTAGGAGCGTGCCCTTTGCAAAATGTTAGACCCATTAGCTCCTCAGGTGGTCAGGTACTTACACAATGTTATACTGATAGCCACTCATTAGCCAGCTCCAAACAGTAGGGAATAAGTTTTGTTGTGCACTCTCAGTGGAATACACAATATTGTGTATTGTTGTAATGATTATATGAAAACAAACATCAGACCATAGTTGCTGGAGGCTTTTGTCTACGGAAAATGTAATGTTTGACACAGGTGAACTGTGGGCCATCCATTTACATATGTGCAGAGAAAGCCATTACTGCCCTTTGATCACTTGCCCTCTTCCAAAGCAGCGCGGAACAAATGCATTATGTCTTTATTTTTTTTTAAAGCCCCCCTGCACTACACAATCAAAGGAGGCCAGATTGTGCTGTTTTGACAGTTTCCCCTTTATTACACCCCATGTTGCCTTCCTGGTGTTCAGCCTGCTTGCACATAAAGGTGATGAAATGGGAACCGTCCTTGAAGAAAAAGACATCCATTCATTTTTAAATAATAAAATCACACAATCTATTATTTATGCACCAAATGTCCAGCTTGGGATATCAAATGCACTTTTGAAGTCTAGAAGGGTATATCTTTTCACCTTTTTTTGAAGCTAGTCCCAACAATATCAAGGAGGTGGGTGTATACAGATGGAAAATATAAAGCTGAGTGTGTGTTTACTTATTTATCTGCTTCATGCATTTACTCTTTCCGGCCTCAGTTCACAGGAAGGGCAGGATTGACATCTTAGCCTTTTGGGTAAGGATATTTCATAAACTGTAATAAGTGTTGTGTGCCAGCGGTAACTTCTTTCCCTTTGAAGACTGCTCAGAAGTCCTGTGAGAGTTACATGTTACTTTTTCCACCCTATTGAAATTGGACTGGCAGCGGGTTTAAAGTTTGTTTTACTAGAGAAGTAACGACTGAGGCGACACACCTTTTAAAACATTTCCCACAATGCAAGGATCCGGCAATAGGAAAGTTGATAAGTGATGACAGTAAAGTA
>OMNW01003773.1:19678-30014 GCA_900303245.1 Selene dorsalis
AGGGGAGTTTATGTGTGTGTGTATATATATATATTTTTTTGATACTATATATTTATTTTTTTTACTATATAGTGTAGTCTGTTTGAGAGACTGTTGGCCATTAATGGTGTTAATCCTTTGAACATGTCAACGCAAAACCCAAACAACTTAATTTAATCTGTGCTCAGCGTCAGCCAATGGCTTTCTGGGACACAGCGGTGTCACGGAGGTCACAGGTGGGAGGTCATGCAGGCGATGAGAGCCGAAGGAAGACACAGCACTGAGGCATAACTCGGCTCCATTTGGAGGAAGAGACATGTTCTTCCCCCCTGATGCCTCTCCAGCAGGGACACTTCATTTCATACCTTCAGTGTTTGTTCAGGAGAGAAGAGCATTGACTCAATCTCAAAGTAAAGGAAAAAAAAATAGTCTTTTATTGATACCATCAATTTTCAGAATTGTTCTACTGTGAAAGGCATTATTGGTATCCAGGATAGTAGGTCCGCTGTGGTAAACATATATCAATGTCACATTCTTATTGCAAATATGCAATGGGATAGCTATAAATGGATACATAAACATGTCTTGTATTTGGTTGTCTGCTGTCATAAGAAAGCAAAAAAGTAACATACAATAACAATAAATTGTCCCCAAACATGCAGCATTTAAAATTCACATTGATTAAAATAATGTGTTGGTTAAATGCACGCTTGCCCAGCTCTTGTTAGGCTCCTCAGATTCGATTCTGTGATAATACTTCAGTTTTCTATGTACACAGTTTTAAGAAAAACCTAAACGTTGGTTTAGTTAATTTTATATCTGATATTACCTGCCATTACATCTTGGGGTCATTGAAGAGAACTGCATAATCTGGTCTGAAATGTATTAAGATTCTCAGTTTCCAGTGTCTCAGTGCCTCACACTATGTTTCATCTTCACTGCTTACCTGCCAAAGTCACCAAACAAAAGAAGCAAACCGTCTGGAGTTGGAGCGAACTTATAAGAACATGTCTCCTCCAAATATACCTTTAAATTGTAGAATGAAATCTTATGTGGAGTGTATTTTACTGAATCCCAGCCAAGCATCACTGCAGCTGAATCAAGTGTGTCTGTGAATAATGACTCTGTATAGCAGCTTGGAGAAATCTGTGGACTGTTGAAAGCAGCATTTAATCAATTATCAAATAATGGAATTGTTTTTCGGGCCTGATTTTATTAAAAAAAAAAAAAAAAAAAAACTCTTTTTAAAGATGGATGACTCTTTAAGATGAGCTCTAAAAGCTCAGGAGCTGTATACATATAAGACCTCCCAAAATACAGACAGCTCTCTATTTACTATTCACAGTGTGCTGCTTCGTTATCCATGTGCCATTTTGAAGTGCGGGAGTCATTGTAATTAGGGCTTGTCCTCAAAGAAAACAAAAATCTCCCTGCTGGCTTTGCCAAATGTGTTTGACAAATTATAGTGTTGGCTGATGGCAAAGCTAGTAGCTGTTTTCTCAAACGCCTGTGGTAAATTTCATTTGAATTTCTAATAAATTAGTCCTACCTCGTGATTCGGCTTGGGCAAAATGAGCTGGGTGCAGAACTTTTTCATGCAGCTGGCTGGTTCCTAAAGTACAATCTGTACTTGCTCCAGCATTATTATTTGACCATATCCAGAAGTCGAACTATAGACAGCTGTGTACATGGTCATTTCTTGTAGAGCACAGATACGTTCTGCAGGGCTGAACATGATGTACCTTTAAACAGAAAGTAAGGGAAGATACCGCTGTATGTTTTCCCATCTCATTTTGTACAGACTTGTGACTCTTTAATATCTAAACCTCAGAGTATTATCACAACTCAAATGACTGGCTTATAAACAGCCGAGGTACTAAATTAAGCAGTTTTTCAAATGAAATGTTGGCAAGAGAAATTCTGTCACTCATGAAACTAAGTCAGCAGGGAGCAAGCCCCTGATTGGCCATCTAAGTATCTTATTAAAATATTCAACATCCAAGGACGGACCTGTTCTGAAGAAGGAGCTTTCGGCTTTTAATTATGTATGTTCTAGATAACGAGACCCTATGATTAAGCTCATGGCAAGGTTTTGCTACCTCAGGTCAAGGACTACTCCAACCATTCACATCCAAGTGCCAGGCCTTCCCCTTATTATTTCTATTGGAAAGTAGGGCAAAGCTCAGCCAGGAAGAAGCCAAAAGGGCGCACTAAAAGAAGAGCAATAATACGATTTCACCAAAAAACAGAAGCAAAGTTCGAAACTGTGGTTCATCATTTGACATGCTGCGTTACAGCTGAGGATCAGCTTTTGTTATGTCTGAGAAAAGGGGCGTGTTCCAAAGAAATGAAGCCTTGTAAGCCACAACAAAGAGACTTGGCTACAGCTGCAGAGATAATGAGCCTGCCTATTTCAGTTCCATACAGTAGACTTCTCTGTTGGAGATCTGATTTCAGTAATTAGAGTCATAAAGGAAGTGAAATCTCATCACAGTGAGAAGATCAGATCAGACACATCTAAGGCTGCTTTAGATCTTCTATTGAGCTTCTTTAGACAAAGAGCGCTTGGGTAATTAAGTCTGGGAACCCCAGTGGCTCTGGCTGATTCACTATTATTAGTTGGGCCTGCACGAGGACAATGACTGGAATGATAAGTCTGCCCTGATTATTTAGCCATATGTTAAGGAATCAAAAAGAAAATTAACCAGAGGGCAGCACGTACCATAATGCATCAGCTTTTAAATGCATTATTAGTCACACCCACCGGCTAAGCAGTATTTCATGGTATGCTCGCATACGTCTTGAAGGCTGTTAAATCAATAACATAAGATACTGTGGACGAGTGTGTCATCTGTATTTATTGTGAATGCGACTGTATTTTAGAGATGAGAAAGGGTTTTATTTCAAAGTCGGCTTCCCGGAGAATCCATTCTGCATTCTAATAGCAGCGTGGCTTGCTCTGGCTTTCCGGGCACAGCTCTTTCTCCTCTTATCCCCTGCAAATATATTACTGCAGCACGTTCAAGTTTTCAGACATTCATAATTGAGCAGCATATGATGAATAGCACAAGGGTGTTCCATTTTAGGCTGACTGGAAAACAGTGGCAGGATATGCAATGAGTCAATGCTTTCTTCCTGCTCCCAAACTCCAATGTATCTCAATAGGGAAGACAATTTGCAACAGTCGATGCAGAAGTGTCACACAGATACTGAATAATTTTTCACCCTCTCTCTCCTCCAGCTAATTGTTTGTGTGAAAAAAAACCCCCAAAAAACTATTTATTATTCTGGGATTAAATAACCAAATTCAATGTAATTAAATAATATAATATCCATTAATTGTCTGGAATATTTCAGTGTTATTGATAACAAAATATGTGGGACTTGAAATATCCAATGTGTTGGACTTGGTAGCATGAAACACATGCTGTATATTCACAGTGCTCTGTGGAGCTGAGACAACTTTCTCTCAGGTATCTCCCATCCTTCTCTGTCAGAAACCACAAGTTGGTTGCTCCCTTGCTTGTCAGGATTTTTTCCAAATAACATTTTGTCAGATGTTTGTGTGAGGTTCTCACTCTGCACACTTCATAGCCTTTTACCTGGCTTCCTGCTCGCCTGCCACTCAACGCTTCACACCTGCTCTTTTACAGTTTGCTGCCATATATAACCTAACACTTGACTTGGATTCACTATTGTGTAATCTGCAGTGGGTGGTGCTCGATACAAGAACGCTGGTCAAATTTAATGTGTGTAATAAAAAAAAGAGAATAGCCTCTGAGGAGGAAAGAGTGAGATCCATGCACTTACATTCTAGAAACTTACACATCTGAATCTGACTGTCTAATTCTAACTGAGCCAGGACCTTTCACACCTTCTGACAGTGACCTTTTAAAAAAGAAAGCATGCCAAAAACAGTCAAGCAGCACAGTGATGGATTATCACTTGAACGTTATTTTTGTTGTTATTTCCACAAAATGGAAATATGAATGCATTCACAAACATTTATTCTTAACAATTAGGTTAAATTTCACTAGGGACTTCTTTGCATGTTTGAACAACTTGTTTATTTCAGCAAAAAGTGTGATAATTCACAGGTGGTACTTTGGATTAGAACCTTTATGCAGGTATTGTTGAGGCACTCGCACAGTGGAGGTGATACCTTACTGTGCAGTGCATAAGATTTGGGAGCTTTGAGTGCTTGTTGCCTAAGGACATGTAACATGAAAATACTAAAGTCTGTTCTCCCAGGAAACCTGTCCTGGCATTTGCTGCAAGTTGTCTACACTCATGACATTTGCTCAAGTAATGCCAGCATATCTTGTTTTTCCTTTTAAAATGCTTAAGGCCAAACAATCAGAGTGTTATGTGCTCAATTCAGACATCCAAGTATTTAATATAGCAAAGTTATGGCAAAGTATTGATTTATTATCAGTATTGCAGTTCATGCTTTAGGGGAGCCTTAATAGCCCCATTGACGCATCCCTCTCGATCCACTGGTGATTAAATGAGAGGCTATTTTATATGGTTTTGTTCCTCGTGCTCATAAAGCCTTCCTATCTCCTGTCAGGTGACAGTTTAGTATTTTTAACGTGAGTGCCTCTAAAGTTTAACCTGAGATTTATTGGTGCGTGATCATCAGATGGCTGCATAAATAAACGCACTGACAGATACACCACCACCCAAGGGTCACACTCAGTCTACCACTTCCCAGCAAGTGTTTATTAGAGAGGGCACTCACTTGATTAAAAAATGATTTAGATTGGGATGTGAGACAGGGGACATTTCACTAGGTTCATTATTTCTATTCAACATAATGGGAGGTATTTAAACATTAAGGTCCTATAGGAGGTGAATGCATTTATTATGAATTGCTGTACAGGCCGCGGTGTCAAATTAACTACACAGATTAAACCTTGGTCCTGACCTGTGAATCACACTGATTTTAATTGGGTTTCATCAGTTAGTTTCATTTTCAGGGGTCAGTATGTTGAAATGTGACGGGTCAGAGGACACTCATCTGCACGTGGATGCATATTTCATAACACAATAAGACATTTGATGAAGGTGTCTGCTGAAGTGGAAAGCCTGTTTTTATTCAATATGGCTGTGTCATCTTTTATTTTCAATGACATGCATCCTTCTCGAAGTGGCACAACATCCTTTCTGACACAAAATCAACAGAAGCCTATTCTATTAGCCCTCTGGCACTTGATCTGAGAGACGATATTCGTCACAGGCCCAAAGTTTCTGGAGGTCGAAACAAAAGCAAAGAGTTTACAATTTGACCAAGTGGTTTGTTCAACATGGACTGCTTAAATGCAGAAGGATTACACGCTAGAAGGTGAAAGAAGGAACTCTTGAGGGCTCTTTGATCGTCGTTCAAAATCCATTACTTTGGCTCAGAGGAGACAAGGAGATCCAGCAGTATGAATTAACATCAAAGGCAGATCAGCTTGGGGAAAGGTCTGCTAGCGCCATACACAGAGAAAGTCAAATTCCTGTACCAATATCACCTGTTGTAATTATTCTACAGGAATCAAGAGCAGTGTTGTAGCCAGTGTTATTTTTTATTTATTTAGAGCACATGCTTTGGTTCTCCATGACATTTACATGTAAACTTGGTGCATCCCTGCACCAACAAAGATTTCAAAAGGGAGTCTGCCTTTGTTCAGATATATGATTTGTGCACTTACATTTGAGAAAACATCACAATATGATTAACATATCAAGCCCTTGGTTTCTTACTGTATGGTGCTCATTCAACTGAAACTATTCAAGGTTCCCTGTAATATTCAGCATTTGCCTTCAGGGAAATGTAGATATGATAAAACTGTAAAACATAGCTCAGTAAATGGTGTGAGTTTGCCGTCATGTCATAAAGATCACAAAGCCCAAACTGTTTAAACTTCTTCAGGCTTGAAGCAATGCTTAAATATCTTATTTTTTCTAGTGAAAAATGGATTATCCCTGTAAAGTGTTTCTATTCAGTGTACGCACCTGTCTGTGTGTTTACGGTGGAAAACCAACCCATTGAGTTTTCTTCTTCCTTTGGCTTTGAAAGTGATGTGGTTGGAACACAAAGTGTGGCTGAAAAAAAAATATCTTCAGATTTAAAAGTTTTGTTAACAGTAAATGAATAAACAAGTCACATGTGTTGACTTAAACTACACAGTGCTTCTTTGAGCCTTCAGTCTTAGCTTTCATTGGCTGAATAAAAAAAGAAGCCAAGAGCAGATTCCAGTGTAACTGCAGTGGGTGTTAAAACACAGGATGGATGATATGGACAAAGTATGAGCATTAGAATAAATCAGTTTTAGGTTCCATGTCTTCAAGTTACTGCTGTTGTTTAAATTCATTCTGGGATATCTGGCCAAAAAAAATGGTCAGAATCCTTTAGGTAGTATCGTGATCCAGCTGAACAGTGATCACATGACTAGACGTGCATATGGTTGTCACCCAAAACTAAACAAATCTGGTTCCTACTTTGGATTTATTCTCTAAATGTTGAACAAAAGTTGTAATTTGTATCTTTCTGCCACTATGAAACTTCTCTTGGGTGTTGGACTGTCACTATTCCTCACAGTCTTCCTTTTACAAATTCTGTCACAACCAATCATCAGTATTCTTGGACAGTACTTTTTTTCATTTGTCAAAGGCTCACCCTCCTCATCCTGCTTCTGGCTCCGATCTCTCACACGACAGCCAGACAGTACTTCCTGAGATGCTAGGACTTGTTCTGCTTTGGTGGAGGACTGACACGCACGGCAATTGAGTGGCTTGCAGTGCTGCAGCTAGCAGACTAGCTGCTTATCCAGTCACAATAGGCTGGTGAGCTGTGACTGAACCTTTGAATCACATAAATTCAAAGATGTTATCGGTATCATTGATCTGAAAAGTAGATCATACGCTACAGTAAGATCATCCATCATGAGATCAGCAGATCCTGTAGTCACCATATTTAAAACATATGCATGGGTTAGTCTTATTGGAGTCTTTGTTCATTCTATGTTTAGCATCACTGATCATAAGTAAAGCACTGTTCATATTCCTCTTACTTTCAAGAGCAATCTATAATGGTTTTTTCAGAGTTTTCCCCTGCAATCACCATCTTGGTGCAGCAATATTAAGCTAATCAAGACATATGAGCCGCGGCATCCTTTTAGAATTCTTTTTCCCTTCCGTGACTGTGATTGGTTCAGTAAACGTGATAATAGATACATTTCCCACAAGACAAGACCTTTAATTAACTGTCTTTTGTCATTAACACGAGCAGCCAAAAATCTTGATGGCTTATGAGGACACCGAAGACTATAGTCTCCATTAGCCATTACAATACCTTCCTCATACAATGGTGAATGTAGAAACAAATGAGAGCACGGAGAAGAAAGAAAGCAGGGCATGCTGAAGTCATGCACATTAAACCGTTCAGCACAGCACTATCCTGTCCTCTCTTTTCACTCGGGACTAATGAGTTACCCTTGGAAGTAATTGTCGTATCAGTCTCATTAACACTGAGGCTATTTCTTTCAAGTGCTTTTGCCCACTGAACTGTTTTAGAGTTCTACGACTGCTCTACAGCAGGTAAGAGGGCTTATGCAGTAGATTATAGATTTCTCATGACAGCTAGTCTTTTAGTGGTACATTTATATTCTGAGTTACAATGAGCACAAACCAGCATCATAAACCAGCTATCATTTTAATCATCAGTGTTCAACTGCAAGACGCAAGGTTTTATGATACTGGTGATGTTGTTGGTACAGTAACTACTGCTCTGCTGCCTGTCAGTTAAAAAGCACAAACACGTCTTGTTTGTTTATTTCAAGCCGACTTTGACTTAAGTGGATGTGACACTGCTTTTACAGAACGCAGAGGGTTTAATTTCTCAGGTTGATCCCTCCATCACCTGTGGTTGTACCACATCACACCTCGGGTACAGTCTTCCCCACTACAGCTATTGTGTCACATGGCTTCAAATGTTAATGAACGCAAACAAGAGGGGGTGGGTGTGGGCACAAAGGGTGAAATCATGTTCCGGTTGTTCCGTGTCAGCGTGAGCATCTTACTGGGTCTGACAGATCGGCCAATTAACCTTATTTACCGCATCTCCCCTCATCCTCTAACGAGCTCCACTGGGCTTCTTTCTAATGAGCTGCTGAGATTGGGGACCATTGGTGTGTTTGGTTTCAGTTGTGTTTGTCCTGCGATTATTAAGGCGACAATATAGTGACTCGTATACTCCTGTGCTCCTGGAGCACGGATGGCTCACGCTGTCGTATCATGTAGTTTTCCATGATTGGTATACCTCATGTGGAGCTGCTAGGACTTCAATTAGTGAACCATGGTGCAATATGTATTGCTCAATTGTCCAATGATTTTGGTTCACAGGGAACACATTAATACCGATATAATGGGATTATCTGCCTTGCACAAATAAAACGTAATGGGAGGTTTTTACATGGTGTTTACAAGCTTGAGTAAGCAAGTGGGGAAACTGCTAAGTGCAATGCCTTAAGCATCGTCCTCTTTAATCAACAGCTGGCATACTGTCACTGAAAAAGGTTCTAATGACCTTTTCACTGCCTATTTTGAATGCATAGTGAATATGAGGTGAATAAAAAAGTATACAGATACTTTTACATGTAATGAAATATAAAAATGAATACTAACAGTAGGCACTGAATAACAAACAATGATATATCTGTGGTTTAATCCCAGGTGATTACTCAAAGGAAAATACATAGTAACCAGTGGAATATTCCTCCACTCCCAACAAGGCATGCCAACCATCACACCTTAGTAACTTATCCAAACATGTTTTGTTTGCAGTGGTTGATTATGTTACACATTCTACTGCTGGGTTGATTGGATGGTACTTTCTGCTCATTCCCCGATCTTAATCTAAATGTGTTACTTGTTACTTAGTTAGCAGAGACTATAGGTGTAATGTTGGTGAGACTTAGAATATATTAACTCTGGAAGACTAAGAGCTGACATGTTGAAACTCACTTGCAATATCATGGCTGAGAACAATCAAACTAGAACTGTCATACAGTAACTTTAGAGTCATTTTTAGGAAAAAGAAAAATGTTTTGGCCAATGAATTTATTTATTTTTTCTTTTGCTCCTCCCATTAGTGTTGGTGCAACCAGTGCAAATCCATAGCTAATCATCTTGCCCCCCTGCAATACAGAACCCACTGTTTCTTTTTGGTTAATGTGGAGAATATTTGGATCAGGTCCAGCAAGCCCTTGAAAATTCCACGGTGGTGTGCCAGAGGTTTTGCCTCGGAAAATCTGTGCTTTTTCTCACACCAGTAAAATACCTGCATCCGTTTTATATAGAATTTTTATTTCTTTGTTGCTCTTGTCCAAGTCTTATTTGTACCTTGTTCCGCGACCGTAGCATTTCTAACTTTTATGTGACAAAAGTTTCACCTTTAGCAAACAACTTTGGGCTGACCACTTGTGATTCATCTATTCAAGTAAGTCTGCTTTTGGAGCAGATATACTCTCCGCTCCATGACCTTCACTGGACAAGCATTGGTTTCAGGCCTGTGATTTTCAGGTCCCCACTGTGTTTGGTGTGGATGCCCGTGGAGACACTAATACAACCCATACTGCAGAGCTTTAATATGGTACCCTGAGCAGGTGCTAAGAATCCTCTTCTATTCAACCTTTAGATGCACTTGAACAATTTTCAAGTTCATTTTTATGAAGCACAGATATCTTGTAAAGCTAGAAGCACAAACATTTAGACCACCGAAGAGAAGGAGGAGACTGCAATCCGTGTGTAAATGTGTGTTAGTGCATTGTTTGTCCTCATAACTTTAGTCAGGTTTATTGCCCTAAATGCCTCTGTGGCCTTTCTGCTCACTTATAAACAGTTGTTTACCAAGTCAACATGCCCAGTTAATGCTCAGTCACAATAGTCAATATATGGCTGTGTTCCATAGTAAGGGATGATGATTCAGGATCTTAAAATGGTCTCACATCAAGTTTATGTTCTTATATTATTTCTCTTGAGCGGCTGTCACTGCAACAAGCTGATGTCAATGCATCATCCAAGTACAATGTCTGTATTTAAAGGGAAAAAAAGGAAGCCTCATGTTTGCCTCATTTCCTTTAAGCAACAATCATTGTACTCTTGTTATTTTATACATTTGTTTTTAAAGAGGTAAATCTATAGATTTACTACAAATGTAGAGTTAATCAAACTGAAACAAATCAACAAAGGGAGACAAAAACAAATGTCTGTGCAGATCCATCTTTCTGTGTGTACATCATCCTCTTCACAGAACAGTCAAAGTCAACCTAAAATAGTTTATCACTAAATCAAAAAGCTTAAATGGCAAAAT
>OMNW01003773.1:40115-54914 GCA_900303245.1 Selene dorsalis
AAAAAAAGAAAATCATACTCAATAATGTATAAAACATTAAGAAAGATTAAAAAAGGGATTAAAAACAGATGGTGCTGGTAAGATCAGAAAGCCTTGCCACAAAAAAAAAGCATTTAAAGTTACAGATTATCCATTACACGAGACACAATAACAACACACAAAATGAGAAAACAGAACTATTAAAACATAACGTCTCACATATTACATGCTTCAAATACAAATAACAAGCTTATGCTGTAATTGCAGGATAAATGAGGCTGCAAGATACAATATCGTCTGTCTCACCAAGTAATGCAATAATGTAATATGACGGTATTTGTTCCACAACAGTGCTCAGTTGAATCAGATGATTGTTGAGAAAGAGCAGTCCTACAAATGTAAATGAAGTTCAGATCTTGTACTTTATCTGTGGATAAGTGCATTTGACTAAAATAAATAGTTTAAATGATTAATATAGCAAATCAGACTGCTTCATTCATTTGAGGATTTAAAATTACATGTAGAATATCAGTTTATATTGGAAATAGAATACTTAATTCATGGGGAAGTGGGGATGAGTGTCATTAGATAAAGTAAAAAATAATGACAACAAAAAAACTTTCAGTTTTATTAGTGTTTAATACTATTTGTTCACATAAAATGACTTTTAAGTCTCATTGTGTGCAGAGTTAGATTCAGTGGTATTAATGTTCATGTCAGATAAAACAATCATCAACTAAAAAGAATGGGACTGGGATGGATCAAGATACACTGATAATGTCAATAAACTAAATGGGTCCAAGAAGAGATGCTTGTGGAACACCACAAGTAAGTTGTATCAGAAATCCATTCCTTATCATTTACAAATTCTCTTCAATTAGTAATACAATTGAAAAAGCAAATCATTTAGTTTTAATCTACCTTGTTTCTCCAGCCAGTTGCTGTTAGAAAAAAGTTTGTGGTTTAGATTCCGACCAATGTGGAGCAATGGCCCTGATTCAGTATCCCCCTCAGGAAACTTGAGACAGAAAACAGAGTCAGTATTGGATTTACATCCATCTGGAGCCCTGAAACACATCTCCAAATAACAATCTTGCTTTAACAAGGGCTGGAGGTGTAACAAGGTGATTTTTTATTCATACTCAGTATTTTGTTTAGACCTGATTCTGTTTCCCCCATTTCTGCTGCCCCCTCCTAGCCTAAAATAAACATGAATACAACAACGAAGAGGTGACATCACTTTGCAAAATATGAACGTACTTTCATTCATTTGTAAACAGCTCTTCTTTTGAAGATGCATTGTTTTCTTTTTGGTATACATGTAGATACTTGTCCACAGGCACATCCCTCTCAATGTGACAAATTGCAGCAATTACTCTGATGAAGTTCAAGGATGACACCATTATGATGATGTAATAATGAGTCCAGCCCACCTGACAGGTTCTAATAGGAAAGTGCCGAAGGACCTTTCAATGATGAATGAGTACCTCTTTGTGCATTGCCTCCTTAAATTCAACTATAACCTGGATCTAAATAAACCTTCCCTCTGGGTTTCAGATGTCTAAAAAACTCATATCTGGGACGGCTAGGGACTCGCTCAGTGCAAAATGTAATGTCCTGTCAACAGATCCTTTTAGATTTTTAAGTCTATGTGTTAAATTGGATTTGAAGCATCTTCACTGTCTGAAATCTGCCCTTTGGATATAGATATAGATAGTCTAATAAATGCAGTCAGATTGAGTTAACAAACAGCAATAGCACATCGCTGTGATAAAGTCTGGATGCACACTATCATCATTTAGAAGTATATTTAATGCAAATGATCATACTTCATTAAAGCAAGTCACTTTAGGATTTATGTTTGAAAATGTACCCACAGCATCACTTTGAACTACGTACACCCACCTTTCCAGCAGTGTCTTTTTCTCTTGTTTGGTTTTTCATCTATTTCTCTTGCTTGTTCAGTTTTTCATCTTCATCTTTTTCTATCCAATATCATTTTGCAAGTCAATGTTCAAATGGACTCTGGCAGTGGTAGCTGCATGGTTGTCAGAACACTTCTAATACAAGTGTGAGACCTTTAAAGTGTTTACCTTTACAGAATTCTCTAACAGTCGTAATGATATCTCAAGTCCATTAGCCTCAGAGGTTTGCTTCAATTATATTAGGAACGCTTGAGAGCTCCTGCTGTGGAAGGGCCCGCAGGACCAGCTGAGAGTGTGGGCAAGGCAGCTGGTGGCCAACCTCCAGACCCCTCGCTGCTCCTCTAATGGCCCTATTGGCCGCCTCGCTGTCACGGCCCCGTAAAACAATCTCTCAGGGGAGAAGTGGCCACAGTGATAGGAACGAACAAGGAGAAAGCCGGTGACAGCACATCAAATATGAACAGCCTATCTACTATTCCACTAATGTGTTTGTTCATAGCTGAGCACATTAAGACCGGGATGGCGTTTGCAGGACGCTGCGAACTGCCTGAGGATTTGTATCGAGTGAGTAATGAATGGACATTGAATAGATTATGATGTCATGTTGCATTTGCGGCCAGAGTCAATCTCAACTCATATTTAAAAGCTCTACAGTTTAAACTAATGTGTTTCTTAAGCCTCTAGCATCGTTTCAACTTATGGGATGCAAACCGGCATGACAGAGTGGTAGTCCATCACCATGGACATTTAGCCAGCTAAGTTTTTGTTACTTGTTACTGCAGTTCTAAAGTTTTCTGTGTTGGTGCAGTAAAGTGCTGGTGGGGATCACTCACATCCAGGATGCAGAATGGGCTGACTCTTACATCATGACTGATTTAAGACCTTCCTGCCAGCACTTGAATGCATCACACTAAACACCAGTCAAAACAATCAATACTTCCAACTGCATTACCACACAAGGATAAAGTAACGAATGGGTGCTATTCATCAGTGTAAAAATATGGTGTGTGGGGGAGGAAATGGTTCAAGAAAAAAAAAATCCTACCTTTCATAACAGAATATATAGCACAAATGATTATCGTACTAATGCATTAGTCAACAGACAGAAAGTGCAACTGCAACTACTTTGGTAATTATTGTTTTGAAAGAAAAAAAAATGGCTTTCCTGGTTCTATGGTTGTGTGTGAGGGTTTGCTGCATTTTCTTTGGGTGCTGGACTGATGGGAGGACAAAGCACAGAATTTAATAATGTCACTCTGGGGCTCTAGGAGCTTTTGATTTGTATTTTTCATTACTTTCTGACATTACGACTCAACAATTAATAGAGAAAATAAAAATAAGATTAAATGAAATGAAAGTTATTGTTGGTGCAGACCTAATGAAATAACCTCTGCAAAGAATTCACTGAACCTAATCACATGCAGCGTTATGAGAGCCTGCCTGCCTGAGAGTGCGTGGAACTTCGCTTTTCTCAGAGTTTAAGCAACAAGGAAATGTTAGCTGGGTTATGAAGTGACTGCTCGTGCATACGCAGGAAAGATAATTGGTGCCGTATCACAAAATGTCAGTAGAGATTTAGTCATTTATTTATTTATTTTCATGGTGACATTGTAAAACGCCTTAAACGTGTTTGTTTCCTGTGCTTAACATTTGCACTGAACATTACAAATACTGAGTATTATTGCAAAACAAGCAAAGGAATGTGATAAACAGAAGATAGTAACTAAAATCGTCTCGCTGCTCCAAGGCTCACTTTTTAACACTACATAATCAAACAGGAAAGTAGTGTGAAGGGTAGCAGGGTGTTTAAGATCAGCCGGTCAGAAAGTCTATATAAATCATTAAACACTTACACAGGAGCTGAGCCCCTGTTTCACCTCTCTAAGACCCAAATGGAACAATGACAGTGTTTGAATTATGTACTGTCATGAATGTAAATGTTCAGAATAAATGAAAAATAAATACACATTTAAAATCAAATCTCTAAAGTATACAGTATATAAGTATGCAGGAAAAAGAGCTATTAAAAAAACATAAAAAATAAACACATGAAACATAGCAGAGGCCTGGTTGTTTATGCATTGCATGCAGCATTACACCATCACTGCCCTCATGCCAGAAAACAATTGTGCTGTCAGCAGAAATACCTCTTACACCTCATTGCTTCCATCTGCACCAAAAACTCTGGCAGTTTGCTTTACATACAGATGCCAGATGCAGGCATTATTGTTGGACCGCTCCTCCACCTGTTCGAGGAATTTGTTTGTGAAATTTCTCCCATCAGGTATCTATACACTTTGAAAAAAAAACACACGCCTTGTGTGTGCAGCAGAGATAAAACATGAAGTGTGGTAAAGTCTACCTTTGGTGTGCTTTTTTATTTTCTCAGCGTGCTATAAATCAGATTAGCTTCCATATGAACATACAAAAGGATTCTAATCAACCAACCTAACCATATCAGAAAAGTTAAATAAGCTGTCATATATGGGAGAAACCCCAACAAAAAAATCCCAATATGTGATAAACCACAGTCTGATTTATCACATTAAGGAGGTCAGTCTGCACTTTATATGTCAAACTGCGTACTTGAATCGCATCAGAGAGAAATGAAAATGTGGGCTTTAGACCTTGCTGGTTATCTTTTAAATCCTGTGAGTCAACACTGTGAGGAATAAGAAGAGATGCTGTCCCTCGAGTGAGCTCCGCACCACAGGGTTTTTTCTCTCTTGATAACGAGGGGGTTTTATCTCAGTGTGATATTCATCAACTGCTTAGACATGATAAACCACATATATTTATTATGCAACAGCGGCTCTTGTTTTTATTTGTCAAGCTTTGTATGAGGAACTACACGACCACAGACTGATCGATCACCTGCTTTAATTCCTTCACGTTGCACGATCAACATTCTGCTCAGCTAAAAACCTGTCAAGGATTGGAGATGGGTTTTATTGCACTTCAGTACATATAGCACTATACTTAAATGGAATAACCCTCATCATTTAGATTCTTTAATTCTGGAATATAAATGATATGATAAACAAAACTGAATGCCTGACAGGTAGTATATCTCCTCTAATTGGAGGCATTTGAAGATGTGACTGTTTTTATCTCCTACTAGTGATTACAAGCATGCTCTGCCCTAATCCATTGACTTTAAAATACCGCTTTAGGAGGGTAAGAAGATGAATGTTTATTGCCAGTAATCCCTGACGGTGATATATGAGCGCCGCTGTTGCCTTGGTTTCCCCAAAACCTTGTATGCAAACTACCACTCAGCATGCTGGTGAGCTCACACCATCTTCTCAAAATGAGTCTTTTTCTTTTTTTTCCATAGGTGTCAAATAGTGTTTTCACCTTCATAAAGTATTTCATATGTCGACATTGACACCTTCTCAGAGGAGCATCAAGGCTGTGTCCGGGTTAGCTGTCACCAAAGTGTAAAGGATGTCATTGTAATCTCTTTATAGCCATAGTAGCCACATGGCTGTGTTACAGAAAATGGCCGAGTGTACTGTACGTATTTCACTCCTGTACAAATTAGATGTCCTGATTTATTGAGGCCCATGAGGAACTGTTGTATAAATCACTGCGGTTCACATCTCACTCCAACATAAAGATGGCAAGAATTTTCAACTCCTCAGCTCTATGTAAACTATAAATCATTCTGCTTCTTTACACCAGCAAGGGGTGGGAGGTTATCTTCACAGAGTAACTCCAACACTTCCTTAAGACTTTCTAAAATATTAACTCTGAGCAGCATCTCGGCATTTTAATTTAGCTATGGAATATACTATGTCAAAAAAGCAACCTCAACATTCATTTATTTATTGTTTGTCTCGAGCGGAGCGGACGATGCCTGAAACCATTCTGTTTTCAGGATGAGCACACACTGTCACACCCTTAATGGCTGCAACACACTGAACTTCTTCAAGAATAACATCCTCTACTGAGCGAGTCAATATGAGCCGGTCAATGATCTGATCCGTTTCACGCTGTTATAAAGCACAGCTCATTTGCAGGCATGTCTGTATTTGTTTGGGATGATACCCAACATGTTGTTGCTTTTAATCACGGTGTGGTCTTTTTACATCCTGCATCTGGACAGGTGAATCCAGTGATAACAGAACAGAAATACCATGTGCAGATGTTGGTTTCAGTATACGTAACATGTAATTAACCCTTAGATGCACAAATGACTGGACCCTACACTCTTTCATGAGTGGGTCAAACATGAGCTGTATTAGAATCAATGTGTTTTTATGCCGCTTTTGTCATTTTGGTTAAGAATAATCATTTGTATTAGTATATTTTGGTCCATACAACAACAACAGATTTCCTGTTTGAAATATTTAATATTTTTCAATTTTTATCATTTTTAAAACCTTTTCAAAACATTTTCAACATTGGAAAAGAGAATAGGAATAGAACAATGTCAACATCCATTTTATGTGTGTGCCTGTGAGCGTGCCAGTGTGTGAGTGTGTGTTTGTTTGTGTATGTGTTTGTGTGAGTACTGTAGTAGCCAGCCTTGCATGAGGAAATATAAAAGGAAGAGAATGTTTTTAATGACAAGAAACTTATTAATCAATATGTAGCTAGAAAATAAGTGCACATGCATGCTTGCGCACACACGCACACAACATACTCTTTCAAACAGTAGTCATGAATGACATGCTCTTAAACTTTAAACTTAAACGTGCACACACACATGAATGTGCATGTATATTGCTGAAATATATCAGTTTGATGACATCACATATTTATTGGAAAAAATGACGATAATAGTTAGATGTATCAGATCTTGTGATATAGTCTGTGTGGTCCACAGAATAGGTTATATATTCCTGACAGTCATAGTGGATAAGAAACAAAGGTTCCCATGAAATTCCATAGGAAATGAATGCGGGTCATTTTTGACCCACTTATGGAAGCTTAGGGTAGTAATACAAAATCTACAATTTCTTAAAATGTGTAAAAGGTAAGATAAAAATTTGAATTGCATGATATCAATAACATGTTTTTTGAGGAATACCTGGAATATGAAATGAGCACAACTTTTCATTACAAGGATATTGCAAGAAAACCACCTCTCCATCTGGAGACGTAAAATATCACATTTCTGAAGCAAAATAAATCAGCTGTTTAAACTCAGGACACTTGAACTCAGTTGTAATCTGTGTTCAACATACGAGCCTGATGCTTTTTCCCAGAACAAACTCAAACACTTTAGACATGTTATCAGGATGTTGTTGCTACATGTTGACTGAAGCTTTAGGTTAACCTTCCGTCTTCCTGCAGTCTCTGTGGTGTGCGTGTATTTGTTTGTAGATGCAGGCTGTGTGTGAATGTCAATACTGCAATTACTATGAACTCTGGGAAGCTCACAACTTCTGCTGGTGTTACTGAAATGCTGTGATTGATATTGACTAAACTGACTGCAATGTGTAGGGCCTCTCTACTTGTGTATGTACTATATGATGATGCATTTATTTGGGATAATTTTGTTTAAGGACTCATCTATTGAGTTGTTGTGGTCCTATGAGTTACTAAAGTGAACATTTATATTTATTTATTTGCACATCATCTGTACCTGACAGTAGCAAATAGAATTCTATTAATTCCCCCTTTCTGAAATGGTTTTAGGTCACTTTTGAGTATGCACAGCACTAATTATGATTGCATTAAGTGTGTTTTATGTTTGAAGTTGTATTTGTGTACCAGTAGTACTTCTCAAAAGGGCACACACTCTTGACTGGATATATTCATGGATACAATAGCATTGATTCCCTTTAAGTAAAGAACACTCTGAATCAGACATTGAATGTTGCAGTGTCTTTAGTTGGAAAACCTCAGTTTAAAGTTGAATATTTTCAATCTTGATGAAGTGTTTTTCTTTCCTAATGGGAAGCAGGGCCTTCATTATACAGGACGTCTACACGTGTTTGCTCAAGGTCACTGGAAAAAATCAACTTTCTTTCTGAAGTCATGTTCAAATTGACTGGGGCTGGAGCAGGGAGCTGGTGTTCTGCCTGATCCCTGGGCCCCTTGAGGACCTGCAGAAGTCATCTTCCAGATTGCTGAGGGCGTTTTAATCAGACCCTCCAAAAATGAAGCCACAGTCACATACATAGAAAAACACACAGAAAGACACACACATGGACTTAGAGAAATAGGCAAAGAGACAGAGAACAAAAAGATCAGCTAACTGACTTGCTTCATCATTTTTAACCAGACCAATGCATGATGCAGAGAACGTGATGCAAATGAGATACATTGAGTCCACTGCATTGCTAGTGTACAGTTTATTATTGAAATAAAGTAAGGGCTATAAAATGAATGTAGTAATTTAGGTAGGGGGAAATATGTTGTGCTCCTATTCCAACACTGCCAAGGGACATAAGTATCTGTGAAAGACAAACCATGTGAAATCTTTATTTAGATTTTTATGAAGTGAAACACACTAACTGCACGATTCCATCACCAGAAAACAATAAAATTGCTGACATTTCTTATCCCACTTGCTGCGATGGTACTGCCGGCACCTTTATTTGGATTTCAACCAATTTCATTTTGACATCAGATAAGGATAAACAAGGCTCATTAGCATCACTCTAATTAGATCTCTGCCATGACTCTGTAATTAGCTCAAAAAAGCACTTCTCAGATCTCCCAAGTTACATCAAAAGGAAATCTTTCTCAATTAGAATTCACAGTCCCATGTAATTTTCCCTTTGTTTACCTTTTCTGACTAACAGTCTCCTTACTATATAGTGGCTGACAGCTTGCATCCGTAAGATTTCCATATTTTTCCGCCCCCTAACTAGTGGTTCTCTGCCTTTTTTGTTTTTAGTCTTGACACACTTTGGCAAGACTTAAGATCCATCAGCAGACCTGAGGGTGTAGGCTCAGTCCTGTCAGAAAAAAAAAAAGTTTCTACCCATTCAACACAAGAAAATGAAGTTCTATAGATATTCTAAAGGAGTCGGCTTTTGAATGAATGAATGAATGAATGGATGGATGGATGGATGGATGATTTAATTTATTTATATGTGTTATTTTGTGTCCGGTGCCTTGGCAGAGAAAGTCTACCAAGGCAACTTAGCCAAGGTTTTTCGATTATTAAAATCAAACCACCTTTTTTTCCCTCTTCTCACTGAAACCTGAGTCTGTTCACCCAGCGTCGTCCTGCCTGCTCCTGAGATTGCTGATGAAATATCTTGCTAATTGAGCTTTTTCAATAGAAGGTTGTGGTGGAGGGAAAGGTCAGCACATCTTTGCAAACATAAGGTTTAATTGTGACCACAAAAGATCTCAGCATATTCAATGGAAATTGAGCTGTTTTGTTGAAAGTACCTTTACAGAGTGGTGCTGGACAAAAGGTGAAATGCTCTATTGAAATCACGCTCTGAAAAAAATCTTGGCCTTGACAAAAGTACCAAACAGGGACCATGGCAGGTGCATAATTATAAAATTACCATAGTTTAGCCTTTTTCCAAGTGGCCTTTTTATCCATTGCATGCTCATATCATTAAGTAAGGTTAATTTGAAAGTGTTCTTTATGGTACAGGAATGAGACACCTGAAACAGTAGTTGGAATCCACTAAAGTCAACTCTCAGTGAACTCATGGATGCATTGTGAACTCTGGCTCAGTCATGGATGTCCTGCGGTCTGAATTTGAATTCACAGTCGTTCCCTTTGAATTGCAGAGCAGTCATTTTGGAGTCTTTGATGGGCTGGCATCACTTTTGTAAAGCCTCGTTTGGGAATAAAAGAAAAGGTATATGCATTGTTTTGTGTTTGTAGTGGGTAAGCTGAATCACCACTTTTAGCCACTTCTAAAGTACTGTAGCTGGCATGGCCCAAATAGATAAGCTACTAGTGAAGGCATGTTTCCATGTTACCCTTCAAGATCTTCCTTTTCCATATTTGTTTTGCTGCTGTTTGGTATTGAAGGGCTACATTGATTGTCATGTGAAGTCTAGAGGAATAACAGATCTTTGACTGACCCACTCTATTAATGGAGAATTATTCTGTCACTCAGGTTTTTGCCTCACCATGGGCATGTCACAGTTTTCCAATGTTTCTCACAGGGCATACACACTGAACCTGTCACAGAAATTATTTCTTGAGAGAGGCCTTTTAAATATGAAGTGCCCAGCAATATTTAAGGGGAGTGGAACACATCATTCAACGACATATCGCCCAAAGTGGAGGGCTGTGAGACTTGACATTTGTCAGCTGGCTACTCTATTAATTCTGTTCTTTTTGCAAGAGCCATTGAGAACATGAACTGAATAAGTGAGTGGTCAGTGTAATTTTTTATAAATAAGGATGCCCCTGTCCTTTTTTTTTGGTGTTTACCTTGACAGAACTGAAGGCCAGTCTCCCATGTGCTACAGTCCTTGTCACAACTAACACTGCTTTTCACCTCAGGTGTCTGCACACTACCATATGTCTGAAATACACTGACTCATCAGCCATTTGCCCTCACGTGTCAGTGAGGAGCTTCACTGGGAGCGCTTCACACATGAAAGGGTTCACGCCATGTCCACTGATCTTACCAGTAGGAGAGCAGTGACAAGAGCATGCTCCCTCACCGTTTCCCTGTACAACCACTTCATGTTGTGTTTGATTGGGCACCTGATTAAGACTGAGCCATCACAACAAGATAACAACCTCAGGCACAGGAGTGAGAAAATGCTCTTCCTCTATCTACCTAGGGAAGTAATTATCATTGTCATTAGGGCTGCAGCTTACTGTTGTTTTCTTCATTGACTTAACCTTCATTCATTTTGTTAACTAATCGATTAATTGTTTGGTCAATAAATTGTAAGAGAAAAGTTAGCAAGTCCAAGTTCATGCATCCAGAATTTGCTTGTTTTTGTCAGCCAACTGCCTAAAATCCCTAAAATTACTGATTGATTCTCACAAACAAATAACAACAAATCCCCAAAACCAAGAAGTCTCTGAGTTTGTTAGTTCTGTGACGTAAACAATTAACCAATTAATTCCCTATTGATCAACTACACAGATAATCAATAAATCATTTGGCTAAAACATACACTGCTTGCTATCTTAGAAGAAACACTGGTAGAAACCTACTAACTCATTGGGTCAGTATCTATATCTACAATGTAGCTTTTTTGAACTCTTAACTTGGGACATACTGTAGCTTCTAATAAAATAAATGGACACAGTGACCAAGACGGCAAGATATATTTACTTGGTGCAAGTGTATTATATGTGCCCATGTTGAAGAGTGGCGTGATTCATGTGTCCTGTCCACTTCCACTGTGGCAAATCCAATCTGATCTGAGGATGACGGTGTTATTAATATCTCCAACTACCCCCTCTCTCTTCAACACTCCAATTAAATTTTCAAGGGATTGGGTAAGGATAAAAAATATCTTGCATGGGGTAGCAAAAATACCAGTCCCAGTGCTTCTGCCTCCACTCTGAGTACTAAGAATTTCTTTTGCCAGGTGTTTGAGCTGTGTTCAAGGACAGTCTGCATTTTCTAAGATTCCTTGAGGCCTGGCCAGAACAGAATTGGACTAAAACCAGCATCCAAATGAACAACAAAGACCGTACATGTAAACCCAAGTGTGGGAATGATATATAGACACAATATATTAATATATTTATCAGCTAGAGCCTGGCTCTAAAAATGAAAATGTTGAAATATATTTTCAAAAATTAAACTTAATTGTACATCGGTGTGTATTGAGAATGTGGTATTTTGGGGTAAGTTGACAGTCACTCTTTTACAGTTGTTAAAACAAAGAAAAACAGACTAAAATTTATCTGACATTTACACTAGTGTTAGTCAAAGAGAATGTGAGGCAGTAGAATATAGTGGGGGACGCATTTATTATGTGGTGGGACTAAAGTTGAGCCTCAGGCCATCACATTTGCTGTTAAATCAGTAAGTCAAGACATGTCTGAATCCAAACAGACACAATGGTAATGAATCCAAAAAGAGTTTGAGCTGCATACAAAAAAATAATGATATTATTTATGCTTCATGCTCAGGTCTGAAAGGCGATATTTGTTCACACAGGCAAATAAATAAACCAGAACCAAACCTGAACCAAATAAAAGCAGAAAAGCTGATCACTGCAAGTCATAGTCATGGCATTAGAATGCATAATTACAGCTAATTTCACAGCAGTCAATTAATGCGTGAATGCTAAAAGTAACAACACCCCCAAAAGCTATCGTGTTTTCATTCATAGGGCCACATGTTTTTTTTGTTTTTTTCCCCCTGCATCCAATTAGGATACCCCCTTCTGTGTTGGGAGAGAATTAAGAAAAAAAAATATATGAGATTAAAAACAGAAGGAATAACATGCCAAAGGTGAAAAAACAGTGGCACCTGAAGCTGTCATATGGTAATCACGCTCTGGTGCATAATGCATGATGTAAGGCTATAGGCTTACAAACATGGAATAACCAGATAACATGACAGATCAGTTTAAATTTCAATCAAATCTAATACTGCACATATTATGTAAAGCCCACTGTATTTTAATATTCCAAGCAGAAGGGATTTGTGGGGAACACAATAGTAAATCTCCAGACTCGCAAGTCAGACGAATTGCACATCATACATGGATAAAATGTTCAAAAAAAGAGCACATGAGATAAAGAGCAGCATCAAGTGATTCCCTCAGCATTTCCTTGTTTGAAATGGACATTTCATGTAAGCTTGCTTCTGTCATTCAAGTACATATTGTAATGTGAACGTCTCATATCCGCGTTTTCATTGTGGTATCAAGCCACAACTTAATTTATGTTGCATTACATTCACAAGCACATGCAGATACATATCTGGATGTGTTAATAATGACTCTGCCATACGCTCAAAGGTAAGTCATGGAGTTCCACAAGGGGTTGTGCCAGGCTGGGATGACTACAATTTTTATACTTAGCACATATTGATCAGATCCTCAAAGAGTACTCTTATATATTTTTTTTGTAGAGAAAAAAACAAAATAAAATAAGAATAAGAACAGAATTAACATTGCTTCATTTATCACCCTACTTTGCATCATTAACCCATATTTATGCCATGTTGGCTTCAGGCTGCAGCAGACAACACACCTGATGCAAGGGCAGAAGAACTATGAGCTAATGGGTTACAAACATGTACAATTCTCCACTGTGTGTGACAGACCTCCCCTGGATGTTTCCACAGACCCCTTGTGTTTCCACAACAACAAACAGACTTCACCTCAAAATGTTTAGTTGTCTCTGCCATAGTTCAGTGTGACATAGAGCTGCCCCCACACACACACACATGAGAGTTCTCAACGGGCCTGAAAATTACAACCCGATCCAACCCGGACCGTGGGTTTTTAAGCCTGGACTGGACGCAGCCCGACACACCAGCATTAATTGTCTGCCCGAAAACCACCCGTCGAGAACTCTGACGCACACACAGAGGCTTTGAGGCAGAGAGGGAAAAAGAGAAGTCTCTCCTTCGGATTAAGAACAACAAAAATGCATCATTCATAGACAGATATCTATAGTCAGAAACAGAGTTGGTGAGATAAAATGTACCAGAGAACTTACAAACCAGAAATGTATCTTTCTAATTTCTGGAGTACAGAGAGCACAACCAATCAACATTGGAGCTTATTGATACCTTGGCTAAAACTGATAACTTGACCTGTCTATGAAACCAGGTGATGTGTGTATCTTAAGGACATAAAGACCTGAATGTCCCACAAAACTGATGTATTGTGTTGTATGTATTGTGTGCACTGTCCCAGTCAGAAACTTTGGGATCATTGTTGACCAGGACTTGAACTTCACCTCAGACATAAAACAGGTCTCTAGGACAAGCCTGCTCCCACTAGTGCAGCAGTCTGGAAATTAGAGACATCCTGTCTCAAGAGGACAGTGAAAAACTAGTGCATGTATCTGTTCCTTCTAGACTGAACTACTGTAATTCTCTCTAATCAGGATGTCCCAGTAACTCAGTGAAAAGCCTCCAGCTGATTCAAAATGAACTGGGAAACCTGACCAACACCGGTCATTGTATGTACCTCAAAATGCTGACCTGACCTCCATGTGGTTCTCAGAGCTAAAAGAGAAGAATGGGAAGCAGAATCATTAGCTATCAGGCTCTTCTCTGTGGAGCAATGTCCCAATCTGGGGATCCATCCCTGAATTATGCTTCTATAGACCTCCACTGCTGCTCTCTCTCTCTCATCCAATCCACCTCTGCACAAGGTTTCTTCTGTTTGCTCTTTGTGGGAACTGTCTGGTTTCTGCCAGTGATAAAGTAGTGTAATGATGACGTGAAGCTCTACACATCAAATTTAGGAGAACTGAAATGAAAAGATCTCCATGTGTGTGTGATCTGATCTGTGTGTTGACAGAGTGGGTTTTGGCTTCATTGTTTATTTAAAATGTTTCCACTTTCTTTAAAGGCAGTTTAATGTGTACAGGCACTGACCCAAATTGATAACACGTACTATTTGTAACTGCCACTGACAAGATGTCCAAAGCCACTCACACTGTAATGTATTGGTAGCCAGCAGGGAACATGGGGGTGTTAGTTGTGGCTTGTGACTCGCTCTCAATCTAAGGCAACCCCGCTGTCAGAGACCACAGCGAAATGTTGGCAAGAGCATGTGGTCTAATACACAAAACTGTCAAAATGCTAACAGGCCTGGCACACCATTCTGCCTGGGAGGCAGAATTATTCATTTTCTCCTGTTAAACATGAACATGGAAGTCTTCACCAACCAAATCAGTGTCCTTACTCCAGCTATTTCATGTTAAATGAAGTGGTGTCAAGCCATTAAAATTTGTAATCGCAGAATTTTTTACTTAATTGCAATTAATTGCAGTTTTTTTTTCTTTTCTTATCGCTCAAAATAA
>OMNW01003776.1:12205-37643 GCA_900303245.1 Selene dorsalis
TCCAAAACAACAGTCTGAAGCTTTACAGCCTGCAGCCCTTGTGCTCTCTCTCTCTCTCTCTCTCTCTCTCCCTCTCTCCATTTTCTCATACATCTCTTCAGTCTTCTCACTCGTGGCTCTCCAGTTTTCTCTGAACACACACTAGAAAAAGCAGTATGCAGAGGAAATGAAATGACACATTGAAACTGGGATTGTTGGCAGGTAATGATGTAGTTACTGCTCCCAAGTGCCCCGGCAGTTTGCTGTTTTTTTTTGTGACCGCAGGGACGTGTTCTGAAGGTTGGAGAACGAATCTTTGCATCGTAGTTTGCCGTGTCCAACTTGACATATCAGTATGTGTGTGACCTTGTATGTAATGCATTCCTCCCCAAGCTGACCAAACCCCCTTTCATAAGGAAGCAGGTGACGGGTCAATTATTCCATCACAGATCATTAAGGAAACACAACTCCTCTGATGCACTCCTCTCTTGTAGAGTCTTCATTTTCCCTCGACATATAGTGCTCACATTCTGTCTCGAGCTGTCTCACCTTACTTTTCGCGTTGAAGTAAAAAATGGGCTCAGGAAGTCACTTTGCAACGGCGGAGTGATATAAAACTGTGGAATCAGGCTAAGTTTGATTTATGCGTACCATTAGTGGGGAATAGTGTTCCATCATAAGTAGTCTGTCTGTCTAGAGGCTGTATGTGTAACCTAAACCCACGGTCGTACAGATAGGATTTTATGATCTGAACTGAATGATGGGATTATCATAGCTGTAATTATGGTGAGCAGTGTGTCTGAGTGGGTTTGCTCGATGTAACCTTCTCTGCAGCATGTAGCAGTTCTCGCATTTACTGGAGCTGTTTCATGATTGATGCAGGCACCAACATGGATGCTAAGCTTTCCTGATGTATAAAAGATTCTACAATAAAAATGGAAGAATAAATGTCACAGTGATGCATAAAACTCTATATTTTAAGGGACACATTGCGAATCATTAGCGCAGCAACGCAACAGCACGCTAACTTGATAAATACGCCGGATGCAAATGTGTCATCTTGTAAACTTCACACCTTAAAATAACAAACTAACAATTACATTTTCTTTTTCCTCTGTCATTGCAGCGAGGGAAGAGAACGTGGCCACCTTCCGCGGCTCGGAGTACTTCTGCTATGACCTGTCACAGAACCCCATCCAGAGCAGCAGCGACGAGATCACGCTGTCCTTCAAAACCTGGCAACGCAACGGCCTGCTCCTTCACACGGGGAAATCCGCCGACTATGTCAACCTGGCGCTAAAAGATGGGGCAGTGTCGCTTGTCATCAATCTGGGCTCTGGGGCCTTTGAGGCCATTGTTGAGCCAGTCAATGGAAAATTTAATGACAACGCCTGGCACGACATCAAAGTGACACGCAACCTGAGACAGGTAATCGGGGGTAGCAATGATGGACGGAGTTTGGAGACAGGTGGCTGTGTTTTTTCTTTTTTTTGTTTGTTTGTTTATTTGTTTTTCCGCTGTAGATTAGCTGCTTCCAAGAGCTTTTGAAAGAGAGCTGGCGTTAAGAATGTCACCTTGTTCCGATCGGTTGTCATTCCATCGCCACAGTTCAGAAACATTATTGAAGTAGATCTCATAACTTTTCAGTTTGTTCTGTATACTATATTTCTCACATAATTTCTTTGTTTGATTTTTTGTTCTTCTCAGTGAACAAGTGAAAAGGACCAAGCAGTTTTTCAGCATGTGATTGATAGTTGAGGAACGGTTCCATTATGCTGGGTGTCTTCTTCTCTCCTGTTTATCAGCACACTGAACTTAAATTAAAGTTATCTGATTATGCCATTTCGCTTCACATTCACTTAAGTTGACAGCTCTATCAGGAGCTTTTGCTATCTCCTTGCTTTGACGCTGTTTTTGTGCTTTATGTAAAAGAAAGACTTAAAGGTGAGGTAGAGAGTGTGTTATTTTCCTTTGAGCCTTCCATTAATGCAGTATTTATAGCTCAGATGATCATGATGCTTTTTCAAGACAGAGATACATTTCCATCAAAGATGTGCACTGGATGTGCATGAGCAGGATTTGTTATTTGAAGGATACCCTTTCTACTAAATGTAATTTAAGCTTGTATTGCTGTTGGGCGGAGCTCGTTTGCATCAGTGCTGAGGATGTAGAAAAGAGGCAACAAATTATGACGCCAGTGCTGTGTGGAGGTAGCGCTAGCCGCGAAATGTGGAGTTGCTCTTTGTGTTGGTCGACCTTTAGTTTCTCTGCAAGGTGAGGCAGCACTTAGTGTTGCTTTCAGTGCAGCACAACAAGTAAGTGCCGATTTCCTGACCCTCCTTGACAGTAAGCTTTTGCCCCACAGGGTAGTAAATAGTTCTACCTGAAAATCCCAACAGGATAACACAGAGTTTAGGGGTTTAGAAGCTAAGAGCCAGAAGTTGCCTTCCTTTCTCTTTTCTTTCTTCCTACAGATCTGTCTTTCTTTCACTATCATTTTCTTTCCTCTTTGAAAGGCATACGTTGTTAGACTGAGGGTGAGAAAAACACTACAGGTTTTGTTGGGATTGAAGCCATCCTACACAAATTTTTATCTGAAAGTCCCACACCTTACAGTACTTGTCTGTCTTTGTTTTTCTTGCAGGACTCTGATGTAGAAAATTTGGCTAGGATGGCAGGAAGGCGCATTTATACCGCAGCGAATCTCTGACAAATCATGTAGTGTTTATTCACCACAACACTAACTCATCCATGATAAAGAGTCATTTTTTACTACTAACCAATATCTAACCAACTAATGTACTAACTAACATCCTAATTCTTCATCGTTGCTTTTGGTTTTTGTTTTCTGTCCATCCTTATTAACAACCTTTTTTGTTCACTATTCTTTTGATTTCCTTTCTTCCCCTTTTTCTGGAAAGCAATCAGGCATTGGACACGCTATGGTAAACAAACTACATTGTCTGGTAGATATCATTCTTATTGTCTTTTTTTTGGGTTTGCCGTGTGTCCCCTCCCCCTCTCTTCTTTTATTCGTTCTCTTTGAGTTCCATCCTAGACACTCTTATCAAAAAATGAGGAGATGGGTTTGTATTACCAGGCAATTCTTTCTTCGCTTCTTCTCAATTTCCTCCCTGACCTGCCAACAACCTCCTTCTTTACCCCACAATCCCCCATCCTGTTTTTTTCACTTTGGCTTTTTACTTTTTTCCTCTTTGTTTCTTCCACATTACTGCAGATTTCCAACAAGTAAAAAAAAAATTTGACTTCTTTGCCTTTGTCTGGGCAACTTACTTTTTATTTTATTTTTTTCACACAAAAAGTCCCCATTTTTTGTGAGGACTGTCGTCCAGAACTGACAGAAGCTTACCACAATCCCAAAGACGGTGACACCGAGACCGAAAAGAGAATCTACTAAAAAAAAAATGGCAACCCTTAACTTTCATTGCGGGAGCTCTGACAGTTGTTTCCAACTCACTATGGCGCATGGCATGCCCACACCTCATTGACCTCTCACCACCCAAACTCATCTAACCTCCAACTCGTCACCAAAAATAACCACTAACACTCTAATCCATTCACTTACCTTCCACCTATCATGGTATCACTCACTCTGCCCTCCCTGTGTGTTTTTGTAGCATGCTAGTGAAAGTGGTGTTTGTGTGTTTTTGACCTTGATCACCCTCACACCTGGGCCCATATACATAACATTTCAAAGAATAAGCTTACTGATCTAGGATTATTGGTCTGGTCCAGTGATATTGAAATTATAACCATGCCACCTGAGCTAAACCTGATCACAGATCAGCATCAGCTATTCTGAGAGCGTGTTTGAATATGGGCTTTGGTCTTGATCGTGCATGAGCCTCTGCACCCTGTGTGGCCTGCTCTAGCTTTGTATGGCACCATTGAACCACTTACTCCCTTACATGTCCAACTAAGTGTGTTTAATTTGCCTTCTAACAGTGATGACCTTGGTTTGCACATTTATGTGGTGTGAAAAGCCTCCCTTTGTTTTGCATGTGTGTGGATATATAGATGTAGATGTGTGAAAGAGAGGGGAAAGTGTGAGATTGATGGTGTGAGAGCAAGAGTGTGTGCGTGTCGGCGTGCGTGTGCACGTCTGTGTGCTTGTGTGCGTCCACATACGTGTGTACTGTATATGTGTGTGTCTGCAGTTACCAGATAAATCCCGAAACCTAAGACAAGTGCAATCAATTTGTCCTTGGTTTGAACATTGTACTAACCCTTCCCCAACCTGAAGTTTCTGAAACCAAACCTAGGATCCATTCTCTTACTCCCATCAAAGATAAAGAAAATATGCCTGTGCCATATTTTCTTTACCTGTCCTGTGAATCCTATGGCAAAAATTCCATTAACAAAATCCAAACACTGTCTGGTCCAAAACGATCGCTTGAAGGTACCAAACGATTCAAAAAACAAAAAAGGAGAAATCAAACTACAGTGTGGAAACTAAAGAAAAGCTCAAATAGCTCATTTCGAATGCAGACCAAGGAAGGAGGTGTGTTTTATACAGAACAGGGATCTAATGCCGGAGTGTAATGGCTCGGCTTTGGCTATGTGTTACCCCTCAACAGGTGACTATCTCCGTCGATGGGATCCTCACCACCACTGGCTACACCCAGGAAGACTACACTATGCTGGGCTCCGACGATTTCTTCTACGTGGGTGGGAGCCCCAGCACCGCAGACCTGCCCGGATCTCCAGTTAGCAACAACTTCATGGGCTGCCTCAGAGAGGTAGGAGGGACTCAAATGAATATAGACAAGAGAACAGGTGCATGACTGTGTGGGTTTTCCATTGCAGATATTATATCTGCATTTGCATCAAATTTCTGTTTTCTTTAATTTACTGTTCTTGTCATACATGCAACTGCTTTCTTAATGTTCACTCAGCCGGAGCAGCTGTTAAGATGTTCAGACATGGACAAAAATAATAATCAGCCTACTTTTGTCTGGGAGGAAAGTAAAGGGGAGGAAAATGAAATTGCATTATCAATTAAAGCTGCTGAGCTGGCAGAGGAAATATCATACTTTCAATATCCCCCTGCTTAATCTAATTCATAACACTTACTGCAGTTTGTGTGTGAGAAAATATTCCAAAATTGCTTCTGTCATATGTAATTTGCAGCATAAGCTTGAGAGTGCCACTAAAACACCTCCCAATGTGCAGTGATCTGAAAGAAATGTTTGCTTATGATGAAACAGGAAAAAAAAACAGTGTTTTGGGACATTTGTAATGCATTTCCTGGCTCTTTGAGCTCATGAAGAGTGCCAAAAAATATATGAAGTGCCTGGTTACTTACATTTTTCTCACCATTCCTTATTCTGTAGCCAGTGATGAAAATAAAGGTAGGACTAGTGACTCTTCAGAGCTGTAAAAACAAAACAGACTGCATTGATTTCTTCAGTTTTAGCAGCAGTCTCAGAAAGAGCATTATGTTTTTTCTTTTCACTGTGCAGGCAGTAGAGTATGGAATGCAGCTTTGGTTTGAGACATATTCTTCACATTGTCATTGTCAGTGGTTTTATGTAGTGGTGTGGCTACTGTACCTGAACTTAAAAGTTTAGTTTCACACTCTGGGAACATTTAAAGTCCCGATTCTAGACTGTTAACACGAGAAAGACCTGTTTCTGTGACATTACAGGTCTAATGTAGCTGATAATCTTTGCAGGGCTCCTACAGTTTGCTGTTGTTTCATGTGTGGGTTACAGCAGCTCATCTACAGGATAAAAAGCCCCAGCCTGCAGACAGGGCAAACAGCCCGGGCAGTTGCTGCTGCAGCTTTGCAAGCAAAAAATGTGAACTGTAGTTAACAGCGGCAGTTACAGCAGGAGCACGTAAGGATCTAATTGCTAAAGCTCTGGTCTTTGTCCCCGCTGTTCATGCAGCTTCTTGTCTCAGCTTTTCTTCATTCAGAACAGACAGATCATATAAAACGAACATTTGTCACTGAGACTATAAATTGATGTTCTGCGTTTATATCCTGTTCAGACACAGAGTTTCTTGCTTAGATCAGATTTCAAAAAATGAAACAACTTCTTATCATTTCCCACTGATGGTAGAGACACTTAACTCTGAAGAACTACTAAAAACCCTCTCACCAACCATCCGCTTACTTTTGATGCCGTCTCTAAATACCAGAAACTCAATGACAAGTGCAATCTGAGCTCTGCCACCAGCTTGAGAACCAACATGCATGTTTTGTTGTCATCAAGCGCACAAAGAAGATCTCAGTTCACATTTTGATGTGCTATTGGAACTATTTGGATAAACCCAAGGTTACAGGGATGAATCAGTAACTAACACAAGTGCAGTTGAGCATTACTGTTCAGTCTTGACCCTCAAAACAGCAGCTGACAAAACACAAATCACAACATCGTCTGTAAAATCGAATTAAAAGTGTGAAAGCTGCAGAGGAAAAGTCAAGAAGTGAAGATTCTGTCATACACAGCTATTAACACTGTAAAGAGAGATTGTATGGGGTTAGATTACTATTGACCTCGCCACCAAACTGAGTTCAATGCTGAGTGACACAGTGTTATAAATTGTGATGTGCTCACTCACTGATGAATGAACCAAGGGCATTTCAATAGTGACTCTCTGGCTTCCTTTGGAAAAAAAGTGAATAGACCATAAAGTCAGTGACTCCTAATCTTTGTCCTGACATAAATTGCACTATTCAAATCAGAAAAGTGATTTGTGACCTTTTACTCCTTCAGCTTTTATTTATAGTCATGCTTATGGTGTTGTATAAAAGAAGTGGCAAATGGAAAATCTGTTGAAAATAATTTCTAATGGTCTGTGGGATTTACATTATAGCACTGCGTGAATATAGTTTTTCTTTTTCTTTTTTTTTCTTTTTTTTTTACCTTACTCTACAATCAAAACAATATTGTATACTTTAATCCACATGCCTGGAACATGGCTATAGAAATGTTTATTTTTGTGGGATTTCAAAGGCCTTCATTTTAAAGTTTAGCATGTCACTTCGTCTCAGGATGGCGGTACTCCACCCTCTCATCCTGGCTGCTTGTTTTTTTTTTTTTTTATTCCATCACAACCCACTCAATTTCGATAAGAGCCAGTGAAGTCTAGTGAAATGCTGCCAACCTCATTTTAGCAACTTCCAACATCCTATTCATTGAGCCAAGCTGGGTTCCATCAAAACTACAATATACTCATCTTGTTTTGAGGGTGTCTACACATAGACACACACACATAAGCACATTTAGGTGGCAGCTTAGAGAAAGTCACCTTGTCTGCATTGTTTTATGTTTCAACTGAGTGGTTCAGGCTCCTGTTCCTAGTCATTACCACGTTGGCTAATGCATCCCCTCATCCATCCTCAAGCTGCCATTATACTTTCTGTTTTCTCTCTCTCACACACACACATGCACACACAGACACATACTGTATATACAGACATACATTTTTTAACACTGACCCAGCCATGCCCACACTTTTACCTGAGGCTACATGAATAAATAGTTAAGATATTCTGAGCGTTGGCTTCCCTCTAAATTTGCATGTAATTTGACACTCGGTCTGGGTTTCCTTTTTTTTGGAAAATTGCCTCATTTGATTGTTTGCTTAATGTCTACGGCTCCCAGTTTACAAGTTAGCACACAAAGTGCCAAAGTAATACACAACACAAAGGAAGGGGGCCTTTTAGAACAAGTACAAGAACGGCTTCATGCTCCTTTTTTGTATCATCGAGGTATTATAGCTGAACAAATATATGAAAAACCACCTGGTGTTCAGCAAGAAGGAATATTTAAAATCCCAGTGTATGCCCTGTGATAGAAATACTCCTCCGTCTGGTGTTGTATTTCATGCCATTTGGGTATTTATGAGTGTGCTTTTGCATATGGAGGGATTTGTTGATTTGCAGCTCTTGACAGGTGCAGTGGCCAGCCCAACACCAAGCATGGAACATAAAAGAGCAGTTGGGCCAGTGCTGCGTGCAGGTCTGCCCCGTATAGCTGTGTATGTTCTCTGAACACTGCTTCACGTATAGAGCTTCAAAGTAAGGCAAAGTTACTTCCTCCAATTTGTTAATGCAGGGAATCATTCCTGTGTGCACCTTGTTCCTGCTTTTTCCCAACACCAGTAATTGCATAACTATTTATCTTAGGAGTTGATTATTGATCTGTGAATGCAGAATGGTATAAACGTATAACGTAATATATATAAATATACAGTGGATGTATTTTGTCTAATTGCTTATATTTGACTCCCACGCTGGTGGTTTAGTTTGTACAGAGCTGTAGGATGAAGAACATGTTTTGATAAGTACTATAGTTGATGCACTATATGTTGCACTATATAAATGCCCACACAAGGGCTATACTAATCCTGGACTGTGCCTCCTCACTCATCCTCCAGTGTAGGCAAATATGACACACTCCATGTGGGGAATAAATCTAATATAAAACTTATGGACACTCAGCCAGGTTAGCCATTCATATAGCACAATATTAAAGTTAGCAAATGTTTTCATTACCCATGTAAAAATGCTGTTGCTGGCAGTATTGTCAGCATCAGACTTTATTGAAAGCACATGAAGCTTGACAGTTATTTGTTCCTAGAGGCTTCATATTTGCTAATGTAACTATTGCCATCTTAAGTTAACCCCCATGATCCATTTCCAAAGCACTAAAAACAAACAAGTCCAAGTCAAAATATGGCTCTACTGGGTTTTTTCTGCCTATAGTGTCAGCTGCTTTCAGCTCTTAATCTGTTAGATTCTCTCCTACATTCTGCTCCCACATACACAGTTCCCAGTAAAGCTGTTCTCATTGACATTTTGCCTTGTTGACCAACTGAAGACAAACAAGTCTGGAATAGTTACTAAAATGCAGCCCATTAAGGCAACATGTTAACCTCTAAGCCATTTCCAAACTAATGCTCTGTTTTTGTTTTATAACAATATACGAACGAGAGAGAGAACGAAGCCCATTCAAGTCAGCTGCCATATAGAGTCAGTCAGTATAGAGAGGTGTGTCTGTGAAGAGAAGCCTTATTTCATGTTCATGGGGTAATAGTGATGAGAGAGAGAGTCTGTTCAGAAAGTTTGTAGATTTGCTGCCTGTGCTTCTCTGAATGTCACCAGTGAGGTCTGAAGATTCAGCAAATCTAGCAACAAAGATGCTAAGTTGTCAACATTGCTTATTTGCATAAATCATTGTGAAAGACCAGCGGTTAGTTAATCACTAGGAATGACCATTTTTCGCTGAACATGGTTATTTGATTAATTGTTCACATAAAACACTTAATTTCACATTATTTCAGCTTTAGAGAGGCAAATAAATGAATGTAAAGTCTGTATGTTTCATCATGGGCCGTGATGCAGAGCCTGTCATGTCGTGTCCTCCGTGTGTTTCCCATATTATCCCAACAAGTGTGACTCAGCATGAGTTGGCACTTGAGAGGGAACGGTCTGTGGACAAAATCATGGAGGTGATTCAGAATGCGTTAGGTGCTGATAGTGTTGTGTGGTCCTCCACTGTTCATCACGCTTTGCCCCATTAGACAGGCATGATGCCATCTGCTACCCAGGACCATGGCAACGGCGGCCATGTGATCTTCCGCTATTCACAATATCTCTTTGATCATGTCATTAAGCTCAAGTTGAGTTTTTCTGTGGATTGTAGTCTTGTATTTGCACGCACGCTCTCTCCTTAGTGCACACTTTATGCAGCATCTCTTTGTCTCTCTGCCTCTCTCTTGCTCTCCTCCACCATATTTATTCCTTCCTACCCCCTCCACCTCTCTCTTTGGATTCAATATCCTCGGGTAATGATGGAGTGATTCAGTTGAGTTTAGCCCTTTGCTTGGATCGGAGTGCATCAGTATTTCATGTTTGACTGTGTGTGTGTGTAACGTCTGGCTAGAGTGCTTCAAATGCTACGTGCATGTTGGTCTGTGTTCTTTAAAGATAAAGTGATCTTTATAAAATAAAAAAAACACTTGGATCCGATGAATAAGCTGATGGAGGCATGTGTTACTACAACAGGAGAATACCTTCCTTCCTCTTCCGTCTGACAACAAAAGAAATGCTGAGTGTTGCCATCACAACTCCTCTCCCGCTCAGTCTTCTCTGCATTCATCTGACCCCTTAGGCTAAATGGGATGTCATCCAAACACAACACACACCAACACGCTCCGCCCATGCTCGTGTTTGGCCATGTGGACTGCAGTGTGTCACAAGACAGTGGGGCCAGTGGGCAGCCGCTCACTCTCCGGTCAGCCTGTTTTTGTTTTTTTTGTCTTTTTTTGCACGACCACACAGTCAGCGCCTTCCGCACCGCCCCCATCAGCTCTCACGCCATGTGGCCCCTCCTTCTGGCATCGCAGGGCACCCATGGCGGCACTGGAGCCATGTTGTGGCAACTTGTATCAGAGTGTGGGGGCGGCCGGGGCATGCGCTGTCATCTCTGCTGAGAGAGGTGGAACTGCATGCGGGAGGTGAAAGAATGAGGGGATGATGATGATGATGAGTAACAAACAGGGAGGCAAGCATGGGCAGAGTGATGGTGTGAGCTTAAGAAAAAAAAAAAGCTCGGGGTTAACAGAATGGAGAAGACAGGTGCAGGTGAGGTGACTGTCAGCAGGTGAGGGACAGAAACAACAAAAAAAATACTAATTTGGACGGAGATCAAGAGAATGATGAGCGAGGGAGAAGAAGCAGAGAGGGCAAGAGACCAATATTTGGCATTTTAGAGGAACATTTGTCGTCATCAGTTTTTTTAGTCACCACAGTGTGTTCAGGCAGCGCTTGTTTTCCCCCAATACAAATGCAAATGTCACCCTGTCCTTTTAATTATTTTTACTGTTTTTAATGCCCCTTCACAGGGCTGAACAGTGATGGATGACTTTAAAGCTCAGACTTTAATGGAATGCCTTCACCTCTAACCCCCACCCCCCAGGCTAAGCTGTACACTAATTTGTATCCCAAATTCTGGGGAACTGTAAACTTTGCACATAATAGTATAAAAATACATTTGCTGAGAGATATTTTTAAATAGTAGAGTCATTGTTCCAAGGAGCACAATTACACCTATGATAACTGATAGCATCAGAGGAGCAATGTTTTTACTGTTGACAAAATTAGAACTTCTTTTTGTTCGTCATTCTCTTCTAAAAATGCACAGCCAAAAACAGACTATAACTCACTATCTTGCCCTTTTTCGAAAACCATCACTGCTTTGTGCTTCTGACTTAGAATAAGTGCTACCTCTCTGCCATCACACAAAGTTTCCACAGGAAATGTAAACCACACGTTGCACACTGATGACCTGATCATACAGTTTGCTAGAATATCCAGATATTCTTGTATCAGTGTCGGCTTGCGTTCTAAATTTTTTGACTGTAAAGGAATAAATTGACATTTTTGGAAATGCACTGTGCTTTCTCTCTGAGAGTCGGATGAGAAGACTGATAACACTCTCATGTCTGTCTGCAACAGGAAACAGTGGGAGAGTAGATCAGTGGGAAACAGCTGGCTTGGCTCTGTGCAAACATGAAAAAACAGACTATATTATATCTTGTTTGTTAAAAGCAACAGAATTTGACTTTCTCCTCAATATTTTTTGTTGACATATGAAATAAGTTTTAGACTGCCTTGTCCTTCGAAACAATCAGAGGTCTCCAAAGTCAGCGATGGGAGCTCATGGGAGCTTCTGGTCTTCCACTCTTTACCCAATGAGGCATCGAGTTAGTATAAGATAGTGGAAGATGTTGCTGTGGCAGACTCACATAGCTTCTGATCCCTGGATTAGCAAAGGCAACGTAGAAGATGAGGGTGGAGGTGAAGGACTGGGTGGAGCGTGATGGAGCAGGGGTTAGCTTCCAAGTCTTGTGGGAGTTCTTGATGTGTAGAACCACCTGCGTATCAGAGCTTTAATCTGCACAAAAACATCTTTCATCCTTGAGTCTCCACTGGATCAATGAACCATTTGCAATTGGTGTTGCAGTGAACACCATGTAACATAATAACAGTCCACTCTTTAAAATGGAATGCCAAGTATAGTAATAATGATACAATATAATATACACTACTCAAAATGTTAGGGATATTCAAATGTCATTTCTGTGACTCTCTTTCCAACCTGCTGATGACACTCTGCGACACTCAACACAACATCCTGTCTGAATCCTGAATGTAAAGGTTATAGTGCATTTAGGTGCATTCTGAAATATCCCTAACTTTTTTGTGAGCAGTGTAATTATATGTTTTCTGATATGTAGTTTCTATTCAGGTCACATATAAAGTAATTCAGTACCTAACAACAGACCAGTGTAGCAGTTGTCTAACCATGTTTATCCAGAATTATATAAAGTTATAAAAAAGTAAACTACTATTAAAGTTAACCATTTCTGTAAACCTAAAAAATCTAATCAGTTGATCTTTGAGTCTAAGTGAACATTTTGAGAAGTCCCTCTAAGGCGGCACTAATATATCACATTCACGAGGTGTGTTTTGTGCCCTTCACCTTTGACCTTTGACCCCCCCCAAACTCTTGAGTCTTAGTAAATATGTGTGCTAAATTTGAAGAAGCTCTGTCTGAGGTATCATGTCCACAAGAGTGGCACACATAAATTGATAGCCTGAAAGCAATATGGCCTCTGGCTTTGGCTGTAGCTGGCAGGGAGATTTAATGAGGCAACGAATAGAAATAAACAAATCTATAAGGCTATAAGACACTTCAACACCTGAGGACTTTTCCCAATATGTCACAAGATCCTCTTTCAAACAACTGAGGTTCTGAGATCAAAGGAACCCATTGTTTCTTTTCTGATGCTTTAATCATTTGAAAGATGAAAGACTATACACCTAAATCACGGCTGAATGAAGGACAAGATTAATTGGTACTGGACAAGCTGAAAACTAAGCAGCTATCATACATCGAGCAAACACTAGTATTTGTTTATGAATGCAGGATACAGGTTCCTAAAGAGTGGTGCGTCGGACATTGACTTCCCACCTCCGCTGCCCTGACGGTGTTTCCGTGTCACATTGCCCTTCGACCCTCAAGCGAGGTTGCGGGCGAGGCGCTTCCAGCTGCTGGAGGCGTCCGGACAGGGACAGCTGGCCCCGACCAAGGGGAGGAAGTGGAAGGCAAAGGCAAAGCTTGCTTTAATCGATCCAGAGGATTTTCTGATTGAATTGGGAAAAAATATATTGCAGTGCACTGATGAATCGATATTTTTACCCACCCCTAATACAGAGGCAGTCAGAGGATTGCTAATGGCCCACAGCTCTTCAACCAGGACTGACACGAGATTAAAGTTAATTACAAGTTTTGATGCTTTGAACCTCAGCGTCGCCTCTAATGTTTTAGATTCAGTATTTCAGCAGTGGTTCACAAGAGTAAAGGTTTGTGAGCTTGTAAACATGGACTGTGTGGGAGTGTTGTGGTGCAGTGAAGGTTAGGAAGTAATGCAGATAACAGCACATGCTGTATATGTATGATTATAAGACAGGGATGTGCAGTCTAAGACTCTAGAAAAGGATGGGGAATAATAAGAGTAATAAATACATCTGTAGTCTTGATTAGTTGTGATTGAATTAAAGTACCCGAGTGATGAATGGAAGAGTGCAGCCTCTTAAAGCTGCCATGTTGGACTGTTTTATTTCAGCATGACAGGATGAGACAGATTTAGTGAGACACTTGACATGCTACATGACTACTAAGGTGGAGGTGGAGTTGGGGGAGAGAGTCTGCAAGTTCATGCGACAGCTTGAATTGACTCTCCTCACTGTTTATGTGTGTGTATGTACGTTTGAGTGGACGTTCTCTGTGTGTTGCCATGCATATATAGTGTACAGTCCTGTGGCACAGCTGACACCGCCTGTCTGTACAAACATTTCCCACTTACCTCTCCAGTGCTATCTAGTGATATGGAGTGTGTTTTGGCTTTATGTGCCAAGATGGCCTGAGGTTTAAATTATCCGCTCCTGAAACTGCACTGCAATATAGTGGAGGTGAGTGGAATTTAATTTCTCCTGCTCTTCCACTATTGTTTCTGGAAAGACGCGTTCTGGAAATCTCCAATATGTTTGTAAAAAGAACAAAATTCAATTGAATTCACAACCATTCTACTGGCTAGAGGGAAGAAGTCTTAACACTGGATATCCAAAAACTAAACTCTGTGGGAAGACATCTTTCTCTAACACTGGTGCACTGTTACATCCCAGTTATTATCATTTGGTAATTATGTACACATTGATCCGCGGTAATGATTACCCAGCTATGGCACTAAGGATTCTTCAGTTCTGTCACACATCCAGTTGTAATGTTTACTCTCCATCGATTCCCTTCAATGACATACTGTATGTACTGTACTGTGTCTGCTCCTGTCTGTGCGGTATGTTTGTGTATTTGTACGGACAGCACGGTGGATTTTCATGTAATGTTTTTCTGTGCATGTGTGTGTTTGAGCAAGTCCAGATCTCCTCTGCAAAGGATCAGGAACACCTTGTGTATGTGTGTGTATATCATCAGTTTAGTGGAATTACCCTGCTTCTTCATTAACACCGGGGCTAAATCAGCAACTGACAGCAGCTGTGGCCGGGGCCAAGAGGACATGAGCACTGATCTGAAGTAGATTAGGGAGGAGACTCTGTCTGTGCACACACTCTGCGTTTCCACCCACCTGCCCTTCTCTCACCCTGCTTCATGTAGCCTCACCAGGGTCCGATCAATACACCATCCTGGAGCAGAGACGGAGGATCCGGGCTTTATGGAGTCGTTACAGTCCCCTGTGCGTGCATTATGAATGGGCCCCATAAGGCCGTTGATAGACTGGAGGATAGCGTAGCAAAGCACAGCCATAACAAAGGAAAAGATGAGGTACACATAGCTGCAGCAGTCAGTTCCTCTTTTATAACATCATTTCGATTACCTTATTGATCAGCTTGCACCAGAACAGACAAAATCATAATCCCCAAACAGATCGGGGATAGTTGATTGTAAGATTAGTACGTCCCAGAATAACACTTCAGTGCCTGGGAGAGTTTGTAAAGACTTTCGACTGTCAAGAAAACTAAGATGGAGAGCAAAGATTTCATAAGTCCGGCAGAGAAATTGTGGTGTTTGAGTAAAAGAAGAGGCTGACATTGTGTTGTGAGGGATGCACAGGGTTTAATTATTCTGTTCATGTCTAGAAAGTCTATTTAACATGTCTCAAAGACAGAGACAGAGTGCCTTGGAACTTGGGCAAGTTTGAGTGATTTACATCTGAGAACCGCACAGTGGCCATCACAGTGCTATTAAAAAAAATTCTCCATTGCAAATGAGCAGCATTAAAGCATCTTTTTCTTCTCTCTATCTCTTTTCATGTAATATTCAGTTTGTTCTCTTGGCCAAGAGTAGTCTAAAAGCTTGCTGAGAGTGGAATGCAAGGTATTTGGTTTCAGAGGAAAACATCAGTGTTTCAGAGTCAGTAATGGTGGTTGAAGCTGGAAGAATCTTGGAGATGCAGAGCAGCTGTAACTCTTCAGTGAAATCTCATTTTCTCAATCATCCCTGTTTTTCATTTGGTGTTTATCACACTTTCTGGAAGTAGATTGAGTGCCACAGTTGTTTGGGAGACACAACCTGACTGATAACAGCCAGAGAGCTAGCAGGGCTTTCCACTAAGGCACAGACTAGCCAGCCATATGAAATAAGTAGCCATATTGCATCTGTTATGGGACCTGAGGGATTCCTGGGGGTGGAGATTGTTCTGTTCTGTGCTGTTCTGTGCTCTTTCTCCGTGGGCGTGGCCAGTGACATCCCTGGAGGACCGCCCACTAGGTGTTCCCGTCTTCTTCCTTCTTCCGGGCTCTTCAATCAGCGGCGTCGACGTCACAGCCCGGAAGTGTTTAAAAGCGGCGCCGTCCTGTTAGTTGGGGCTTTGCTTGTGCCTGTAGCAGTCAGCCTCTCGTTTCGTGATCTTATGTGAGGTCTCAGATTTGTTTGGTGTGTTACCCTGTGTGATTAACGGAAGTGGGCATTAGGCTTAGCTGTTTTCTTTTCTTTTGAGGTGTTTCCTCCAATCCGTGCCTTTGGTGTACTTTTCGTTAGCTTATGGGTGACGTCCTTTTGTGAAGCAGGTAAGTTAGCAATTCGGTATGAGCTAGATGATTGCAGGGACCTGTTTCTTGTTTTGTTTGTTGGTTTGGCGTCACCCGCTGCCCTCTCTTCCTTTGTTGATAGCCACTCGGCCTCACTCGTGTGTTCGAGAAATTGTGTATTGTGAAAATAAAATTGTATTTGATTTTGCCGGACCCTCGTTTTGGCTTTTGTTGCTTCCCTAGCCCCTAGACACAAGTGGGTTGTAACAGCATCTTTCATTCATTAGTGTAACTAATGAAGTATATGAAAATACACTCTCAGGTGTCACAGGTGGTGCTAGTTGTTTTGGGCTAAAGGACGCCATGTGGTTAGACTTTCTTTTGGCGTCTCTTTTTTTAATACGCACTTATTAAACTGATGACATTTTGCAGCGGATAGCCTGAGTAATAAGGTCGTACCGTTTTTATGGTGAAAAAAGAAGCATCTGGTGAGCTCTGCTTCTGTGGCCTCCGAGGGCCCCGACACCACAAACTGGTGCCAGGGACACAACGGCGGCGGAATCGCTGCGAAGCGCGCGAGCCAGAGCCCTTCAGTTCACACCAGACACGCATTTCTCCTAAATTAAATAACGACAATTAATTTGCAAGAATCTTATGTTTAAATAGTTTTGAATAAACTCCTCCCTCACATTTTATAGACTAATCTGTGTCTGGGGAAAGTAAACAAGCCACTGGATTTCACTTCCTCAGCACTTTTTCCAAGACGCTCTGTAGACCCCCTGAATATGAAAAACATGCCGTTATTAAATACCATTACAATAAAGGTTATCATTTGCCTTGCAGCATTTATGACATTTCATCTAGGAGGTGAGTCCAGCTTTAGCAGTGGGTTAGACATCTTCTCTGCTTTGTCCTGTTGAACTTCAACTAAGGAAGAAAACAGAAAATAAAATCCCCCAGAGCCTCCTCCATAAAATCAATTTTACTTTCATAAATCCCCATTAATTCCTCATGCTTCGATCGCACTCTGACTGCCTTACCAACAAAAGACTGACCATGAACCGTAGAGAGAACGAGGGGCCGCTACCCTTCATGTGTCTTGCCAGCTGGGTTCTCTCTTTCTGATTTGAATAGTGCTGTTTGTGTGTGTCTTCCCGCTTTTTAATAAATGTAATATTACTTCTGATAACAATGTAAGAAATCATGTTGTTTAGTGATTTTAACCATAAATTTACAGCATTAGATGTAATCACTGAAGCTGTTTTATTTTTATCCAAAAGCTAAAAGTCATCCAAGAATGAATAATAAATAATCTTCAAATTCACACAGGCTACAAATCGACAGTCAAAGTAAACAGCAGTCGCAAACCTAGTCCTACAGCTTACTCTACTGTAGCTTACTGTTTACACAATCATTTTCTGTGTAGCATAAGGCCTAGTCATACTGTATTTAAGATCAAATGAACTTCATTAGTACTGCATGGTGCATTACCAGTAGATTAAGTGCTCGACAAAGTGTGTGGTTAGTATTTTGTTGTGTGACATGTTGAGGAGATTAAGCGTGGTCATTAACTGCATTGACAGCTGCATCACTGTGTTTGTCCTGTACATAGATGTACACATACACATACACACACACACACACATACACACAGGTTTACACCGAAAGCCACAGGATCATTTAATATTTGAAATCTCTCCCTCTTTTTTCTCTCTACTTGCCTCCTCACATCTCTTCCTTCTCATGCAGTTTTCCTTCCTTGTCACTGCCCTTATTCCCACCAGTCTTTCCCCCCTGTTTTTTTCTTTTTTCTTTTTTTTTTTCCTTCCCCCTCTTTTTCCACTGTCTCGTCAGTCCTCCTCAGCGCTCGGGTCACCTGTGTTGATTTACTGTCAAATCTTCTAGGATTATCGGTAATCCCACAGCAGTAAAATCTGTTTGCTGACAGCTGTGCTCCCTCTAAGTGTTGCTGTTTCCTGTGCACACACTGCCCTATATACCAGAAAAGGCCTGTCTTCCTCCCCAGAAAGGAGGAAAAACAAAAGAAAAAACACTAATTTTCCGCCTCAGCGGATTCCAATTGACAATATTCTGCTCTCTTTTTCCGTGGTGTTTTGTTGTATTTGACTGTAATGTGGGACTGTTGAGCTGAATTTATTGTGTGTAAATAGGTATGATATTGGATATATTCTCACAGGGTCACAGATGCTCCCATGGGAGTTCACCCTAAATTCATGAAGCCTGCTCTTTTTCGAACATTACTGGGGATGATTCAGCGATAATTTAGCCATCGCTTCTCACACCTCATCCAGACGGTAGCAATCAAATGAAAATATAGTCATGGATTTGTGCACAGTCTCCTTTTCATTGGGGATAAATTGAAGGTGAAATAGAAAATGATGGAGAAACAAAGTGGGCCACGCACACCTTAAAATATTAGTTATTATTATTGATCCTGCTGTCCTCCAACCAGCAATATGTAGTATCACCCTGAGTATGATGCTGTGATATTACAGTTTTCCAATGAAGTACAATTAATTCATACAGAAATAAATATTTTTAACCATTATTTCTCTGAGCCATTTACAGCAGCAACAATTCACACTGTGGTATAATCATTGTCTTCACAAGTGCATCTATATTGTGTTTGTGGTATGAGAATCCTACAACCGCTGTATTTCTTTCACAGGTGGTGTACAAGAACAATGATATCCGCCTAGAGCTGTCCCGCCTTGCTCGTATCGTGGACCCCAAGATGAAGCTCCAGGGTGACATTGTCTTCAAGTGTGAAAATGTCCCCACCCTTGACCCCATCAACTTTGAGACCCCTGACTCCTACCTGGCTTTACCGAAATGGAACACCAAACGTGTGGGCTCCATCTCCTTTGACTTCCGCACCTCTGAACCCAATGGGCTGATACTCTTCACCCACGGTAAGCCCCAAGACCGACGGGACGCTAAGGGCCAGAAGAACAACAAGGTTGACTTCTTTGCGGTGGAGCTGCTGGATGGAGGGCTGTACTTGTTGCTGGATATGGGCTCCGGCACCATCAAGGTCAAAGCCACGCAGGCCAAGGTCAATGATGGTGCCTGGCACCATGTGGACATCCAGAGAGATGGACGCTCAGGTAAGGCAAAAAGAAGAGAGAAACATATCAGATTTCAGTTTTCTCATTTTGATGTAGTTGTGACCAAAATGTCTTGTGCACTACCACTACCACTACCACTACAGTATATTAGAGCTACACAGTTAACCACTATTAGAAACATGTTCTTTTGCTTAACACAAGCAGAACTCTCCGGGGCTGAAAATGAAACCATCATAGACTTGTCAAAATGTGCTGTTCCTGCAGGTCCCCATAGACTTCCATGTTAAAATGTCCAATTTAACAGCAGAAAGAAACATGTTTACTGCCTGGTACAAAAACAGTTTTGTCCTCTACTGCTTATTTCCTCCTTCATGACGACTGTATGGGGGATGATGTTCTATATAGCTCACTTGTTTAATTAAAGGCTTAAAGTAATGTATAATTGTAAAGGTGTGGAACTTTGAGGTCAGGACAGGTAAGAGTCTCTGCTCCACACACAGGCCCTACTTTGGATTAGTGGAAGTCAGGCACTGCCAAGATGGCGGTGGCAGAGCAGACCCACTGCTCTCCAGAAACTTACAGGTGACATCATGGAGGTCCATCTTTATTTATTGTCTATTGTTTCACAACAGTGTCGCAGTTTGTTAAAGCACTGTGATCAGCTTGGTGCTTTTGAGCACTGAGGGCTCATTATGCCACTTTTTCTCATTTCTCTCTTTCTGTCACACACAAGCACACACACATAATCAAGAACGGCTTCAATCAGAAAACTGAACTCCTGCCTCAATTAGAAATGTGCTGCCTTTGGTCATGCAGTATATGAATTTATAGGCAGAGCGCTGACAAGGCAAATAATCTACCAGAGAACAGAGTCATCAAGCACTGAGAAATAAAGGTACACTATAGTACAATAGATCCTAAAACACTGGATGGGGAGTGACTAATATTCTCTGCAGTATTGCTATAGGGACTTAGCTTGTGTATCACTTTGCACAGGCTGTTTGAACATCTATCATTTCAAATAGCAAATACACAGTTGAATTATTTATTTCATCAATAATTACAACATCTTTCACGGTTAACCAGTGGTCTCCACCCCAGAAATAATGACAAATGCTTGTCCGAAATGTCCCTGACCGCAACAGCCTAAAGTTTTCAGATGGCCAGTAGTGTTTATTCTGACCAAGACTCATCAAGCTCAAAAGTGTTTAATTTGCACTATAAAACAGCTGCATTTTAGACTGTAGAAGCTGTAACCAAGTGAATGAAAATTCCCATTAGCATCAGCTGCACTTGCTAATTAGCAAATTACAGCATCCCAAAGTGCTATATTAAGATGGAGAACCTGGTAAACATCATACCTGCAAAATATTAGCAGCGTCGTAGTGAACATGTTCACCTAATATTACAGGGTCTTAATAAATTGTCATTTATTAACTGTAACAAACAAACTGTTATCAAAGACCTGACATAAGAAAACATCATCTTTCCCCATCATTTGCACTTTGCACTAATTTGCAAGACCCTCTAGAAAGATTACCATTGTACAATAATGATAATAATGGTGCATCTGATTTAGCTATAGATGAATCATTTAGCTGCCACTACGGCACAGCACTAGAGAATCATAGTTGGAATCATATTACTGCTTATTTCAGCATCACATCCACAGACTGATGTAAATCTCCTCACTGTATTAATTTCAGCAGTGATTTATTGCCAGGACAAAGTCATACCTCTCTCCAAATGGTTGCTGCATTTGTTTCCCTGTATGTATCTGTATGTCCTCTGACCTGGAAACACGGCCAAATACACAGAAAGTATTAGAAGAAGATTATATTAGAGAAAGGGGTTAGAAACTTCTGTTGCCGTGAGCTCCAAACCCAACACAATCTCTGCATTAGGCGGGATCCTCTAGAGGACTCGGATGTGTTAGTCGGCGCTACAGCCTGTGTTATATATCAGGTTAGAGCAGCCAATTTAGCCGTGTGTCAGAGCTCGCTGCTTTGATTAATCACCGGCACAGCCCCCAGTGCGATAGCGGAGCAGAAAGTAGGATTTTCACAGGGAAAAAGAGCAATGAGACAGATATATGGATACCAGATTGAGGGATGGTTAAGAACAGGCATAATCACACTTGTGGCTTGAGTGAAATGTTAATAGAAGTTGCAAGTGAATTAAATTTCTTGTCCACAAAGAGCTCTAGCCAAGATTGCTCTGTCTGGCTGCAAGGTAAATGTAACAGAGGTAAAATGTGAGACCTCATATTACACCAATTTTGAAACAAACTAAATTTGGGCTTTATGAGAAAAAGGGATGTTTTCATTCTTGACCTCAGTGAAGGCTGATAGAGAGGTGCAGACAGAGATAATGTGTTAGAGGAAGAGATCATCTCTTAGTTAAATTCTCTTTTTCCTCTTTAATAATTTATTGATGTCTAAAAGCACAATCTGCAGATATTACACCACATTACAAGTGCATTCACATTCATAACAGAAAAAATTCAACTGAAAAGGTGTGAAAATGTGATTGGGATGTTAAATAACATTTTGAACATAGTTTAAAAGACCTGTCAATCACTGTGGGATTTCCTGCATTAACCTTACAGTTTATCTTTCAAAATCTTTTTTACCTTCTTTGTTCTTTGCCGCTCTCTGTGGAGAAGAAATGATGAACAAAAAAAAAAGAAATGATGAATGAATAATTGTATATTTATGCAATGTAAATCAGTTATCACTGCATCTTTACTTTAGAAATGTAGTTATGGAACTAGACTTAATCTGTTCTGTGTTTTGTTGATAATGCATATGTAAACTTAAAGTCAGTATATTTCTCTATTTTGCTAACCAGCTGGTTTTACATAAATAATAAATGTTGTGAGATTTTTCTAACTATCTCTGAGGTCTGGGACTCTACAGATGTAAAAAAGAAACTATCAAATATAGGGAACATGGCCTGGAGACGTAACGGCTCACAGTGCTCTTAAGTCAATTTTGTTGGATGCAAGAATTTTATTTCTCTTCCACCCCGTTCTGTAATTCTGTGACTTAAATAGAGTTCCCCTGAAGAGAGTGTTACAAACTCAGTGATCGGTGCAATTTTGGCTGCCAAACATAGCTTTGCACCTCCACCCACGCAGACCTCATCTTGGCATTGACACAGGAGTGTTGTGCTATTTTCGCTGGCCTCTTTTTCACAACCGGTGCTCTGCCTCTGCTCTGTGTCCACATCCACTGTGGGAGAAACTTTTGACTGAGTATTAGGCTTTCCCCCCGTCCTCCCATTGATGAATAAGAATGCTTCCTTCAGTCTCACATTTAGTTTGAAAATGTCATTTTAAAATATCAGTTTTGATGCGGTGTCAAACCCCGTAAATTGAGGGCAGTACATGTCACTTGTTTTCAGTACAGTTCCTATTATTTCAGCTATTTAGCAGATGCAAGTTATGTTTTCTGGCAGCGAGCAAAACATGACAAATCACTTAACTAGTAGAACATGACACTTAATTTCAAAAAATCCAGTAAGAAACCACTGACGTTATCTCAGTCTGCTTGCTGTTTTTTGAACATATATTACAGCAGTAGATTACATGGCATATTGACACTGCATTTTCACATTGTTGTATCTCACTACTATTTAGTAATGTCTTTTTCTTCCCTCAGGCATCATCTCAGTAAACAGCCGTAGGACCCCTTTCACTGCCAGTGGGGAAAATGAGATCTTGGACCTGGAGGGGGACCTTTATCTGGGTGGTCTGCCCGACAACCGGGTTGGTTTAGTGTTGCCCACCGAGCTCTGGACTGCTATGCTCAACTACGGCTACGTAGGCTGCGTCCGGGACCTGTTCATAGACGGCCGGAGCAAGGACATCCGGCAGATAGCCCAGTCTCAGAATGTGACGGGCATCAAGTCTTCCTGCAACAAGGTGACAGGGAAACAGTGTGACAGCAACCCATGCAAGAACAACGGGGCGTGTAAGGAAGGATGGAACCGCTTCGTCTGTGACTGCACCGGAACTGGCTTCTGGGACAGCACCTGTGAGAGAGGTGAGACTTGTTTATTATCATTTGCCTCTATGTGCTGAGTGTGTTATTTCTCTCATCGTGATAAGTTGTAAGTCTTATTGGGTGCATCAGAGGACTTATTGATTTGCTACAAAAGGACTTCTTAAACAGGCTCCAGCAGCTGCACCAGCTCTTTATGTGCTAAGAAATCTGTTTGTCATTGTGCTTAAGGAATAGTGCTGTGTTACTTTGTGTAGATTACAAGACTGAGATAAGAAGTCACTTCACAAAGCTGAATGACCTTTTGTGCTCTCCTAAATATGCTTGCAAAGTGGCAGTGATGTAGCCACTGTCTGCTAACAATAGCTTTTCTGAGCAAGTGGACAATGCTCTGTTTCAGCAGACAGGCACAAGTGTGACTTGGGACACTTCTCTCACAATATTTATGGAAGCTTTGCTGAAAGATTTAATAGGATTTCACTTTTCTGCCAAGTGGCTTTGGAAAAGTGACATTTTTTTTCTCTTGCTGTGGAAGGTTTGGGAGTGAAATTGAACTTCTCCCTGGTGGTGAAATGGCCTCTCCTTGTCTGGGTTTTAAGAGCTTGGATGCATTAAGTTTTTATGAGATGGCAGAGATGGGGACACTCCTGGCTGTGGAAGAGTATGTTATCTTACTATTGTTTGGATTGTTCTTCACTCTTTTTCTAGTATTTTGCAGAGTTTTTCAGAGTCAGTAGAGAGCTTTAAGTACTTTTCTCAGAACTTGAGGTGTGTAAAAAAACATACTTGGAGGACTAATAAGTATATGGAGGGAAGGTTGCTACAACCACCAGTGTGTTTGACTATAGGGGTTGGGCTTGTATCTTACACAGAACATGGCCTGTGTAATATAATATTGTGTGGAGGACTGAAACATGCTCCTACTGACAATGTAATATTGTAAGCTCAGTAAATAACATATCCTAGAAGCAGATGGAATTCAATAGGGAACAGAAAAACACATGTCCATAATACACAGCCATTAATAATGAAAATTAGAGTTAATTTTACATGGCTGTAATGTAAAGTACACGTCCTGTCCATTTGTGGACGAGCTGAACTTCCAGTGGGAGCTGAGTTTGGGAGCTGGGGCTGTCTGATGGAGTTAACCTCGTCTTAGCCTGACTGTTGTGTCTATTTTCGTAACAATCCCATGATGTTGTATCTGTGCGAATGGGGGGGGGGAGGCAGCTGTGAAGGCAGTGGTGTACTGGCTAGGAAACAATCAAACAGAGCCAATGTGCCGCAGTGACCTTTCGCCCATGGGAAGAAAACATTAAGTCACATGTCCCGACCACTCCATGCAGTCACTTCTTCTTCAGTCCTGTTCTGTTCACTCCCACACGCAGCGCTCTCTGAATGCTCACATCTCTGCATTCAGTGAATGCTGTTGCCTCTGGGTGATAACCCACAGGACCATGTGCCGCCTCCCCAGCTCTGGAGCTGCAGAAGAAAGCTTCAGTCTGGTCAGCAGTTGATTTTTACTTTACACAATGAGCCTTGAGATGTGGTGAAATGTGCTGATAGAGGTAGAGCTGTCTTGAGTGAGTTCATGCCTTCGGATTGTAGTTTCTTGGTTGAATCCCTCCCGGGCAGTTTATTTGTATGGAGGTATGTTGCTGCAAATGGAGTTTGTATTATTATTGTGTTGTTTTGACACTTCACCACGCAGTGCAGCTGAAGTTTATGAACAGAAAACTAACCTGCAACAATGTATATGGTCATTTTCTCGATGTAATAAGGGCACTCTAGTCAATGTACTGGTGATCAGCGTTAAAGGGGAACTATGGTCCGGTCGCTTTTCCACTGTTTTGTTTAACCCTCCTCCCGGCCATGTGCGTTTGTTTTCAATGAAGCTGGCGAGAAAGTAATCCATGGAGTGGTGGGTAAGGTTATATATCATATTAACTGTTACGACGTGTATATTTGTGAAGTCTTATCTGTCATAAACAAGAGATTATGGGTTACGGGGTGCCTATGTGTTACGGTGCCGCTGAGACGAGAGCTGGGGTCGGAGGGTCTGATGTTGCAACGTTGGTTTTCAGCCAAGAGATGCTAGGTGGAAGACAGAGAGCCTCCATTCTCCCTGTAACAAGTTACACAGGGTGTGGGACCACACTGGGGATACAGTAATCCCTGTGGGGTGCTCTGGGTCTGCTCTGTGGTCAGGCCTGAACAGCCTGAACTACCTCAGCCTGAGCTCATGTCAGCGCAAAGGGACAATAGCTCGATACTGAAGCCCT
>OMNW01003787.1:2100-16519 GCA_900303245.1 Selene dorsalis
AATAAGAACCGATGTAAGGCATTTTTGTGACTTCAAACTTTGCCGATTGACCGGTGATCAGGATATTTTTCCTCCTGAACATCAAGATTGGCCCCAACAATCCCTTACAGGTCGGCTGCTGTTACTAAAAACTAGTGAACGTGACATAACATCTGATGTTGTTCTGTAAGTGAGTCACAGGATGTGAACATTGTTCCCATGGACACACCTCGACCCTGCCAAACATTTCCTCCCTCACGCTTCATTAAATCTGTCAGATGGATTTTTTCTACAAAACATATGAATCATTTTTACACCATCACTTACAGTTCTGCATAAAATTTTACAATTATTTATGTAAGGTCAAACCATTCTCTGATTATCTCCTGTGTGTGTGTGTGTGTGTGTGTGTGTGTGTCACCAGGCTGTGATGATCTGATCACATCAGTGTTTGACTTTGCTAAGAGTCTCTGTTCACTGCACCTGACGGAGGATGAGCTGGCTCTTTTCTCAGCCTTTGTTCTGCTCTCAGCAGGTAAGCCCCGCTCCCCAGGTTCACCTCAGTCCAGTCTGTGATCCAGGCATGTGACAGCTGTGTGTGTGTGTGTGTGTGTGTAGACCGTTCTTGGCTGCAGGAGAAGCTGCAGGTGGAGAAGCTGCAGCAGAGGACTCAACTGGCTCTGCAACATGTCCTGCAGAAGAACCAGAGAGAGGACGGAGTGCTGAACAAGGTACACGAATACACACACACACACACAAACACTGACGGCATAAGATCAGTGTCTAAAATTGCTGTAAACTTCCTCTCTTCCTCCCCCTCAGCTCAGATGTAAGGTCTCAGCGCTGCGCTCACTGTGCAGTCGACACACAGAGAAACTGTTGGCCTTCAGAGCTGGCTACCCTGACATCGTCCGGACGCACTTCCCTCCTCTCTACAAGGAGCTGTTTGGTGCCGACCTAGAGGTGACGCTGCAGAGCGACGACTGAGCTTCAGTCACTCAGCACAGAGCTGCTGGGCTCAGACTCACCAGGTCCTGTTTGATCAGCACAGAGAACGGGACAAGGACCGGTGGATCCAGAGGCTGCCACATGTTGCACTGAGACCTGAACGCCTCCTCACTTTGTCTGTCTTCACCTGCTCCTCTCATGGCCTGTCAGTGAGGAGTCAGGTGGTTTCCCTCCACCTGCATCAACACACATTTTGAATCGAGGACCTTGGGCTTGGATCAGATTTAGCTCTTACATTAAAAGGTCCTTTCAGTGTTCTCACTGAAATTTGGTGTATTTTTCTTTCACTGGATCATCAAGAGATCACTTCTGCACATCCACAAAGATGAAAAGTGGCAGTGAGGAGGTCATTCACACCTTCAGCTAATGTGGCTAACAAGCTAACTGGGCTAGACTAATTTCTGAGCAGATCTACAGAAGGAGACCTGACGGTCCTTTGTATCTATCCAGAGACATGTTGATGTGCCGACGTGCTGGTGCTGAAGCAAAGTAGCATCTTTACAGACTGTGGGATGTCCACTAGAATTTAAAACAAAGTTCAGCGTGTTTGAATAATGCTTGGCAGAGTCAGACACTGTTTACAGTTACAAAGTTTAAGAGGTTAATGACAATTTTGCAAAATGTCACCAATTCAAAGTTTCTTGAGACAACTCTGTAAAGGGCTGAGACTGTGGTACATCATAATCCATCTTTACTAATGTGGTCAGATAATCTCAGTTTCAGTTCGTGGGGGTGGAGGAAACATGACCAGAACAGGATGGAAGCATCTGATTCGTCTGGATTTTAGCAGTGACGTTTGGAGATGAGCTCAGCTTGTCTCCTGATGTCTGATGCATCACTCAGGTTAAAGCAGGGGTTTCATAAGTCAGGTGTCACATTCACATAAGGAGCAACTCAGTGTTTTGGTTGATTTGGTTTGATTACAAGATTTTTCTGTAGAAAAGCAGAAAAATAGGAGAACAAACTAAGATGACCTGACCCTCAACACTTTGACCTCATGAACAAAAATAAAGAAGATCAATCTGCACTAAAGCAATGATCAAGCTCAAAAACCTTGCAGAAACACATCAATATAATCCCATTTTGAGTATTTTTCCACAGCACCAACCACTGAGGCTCATGGGTAATGAGGTATTTAGAGCCATGTGAATTAAAGAACAACCCTTCTTCAAAATGAATATTGTACAGTGAAGTTAGTTCAAGAAACAGCAGCTCTGTCCAAATAATCACATTATAATATAGAATCATCAGCTCCAGTTGGTTTCGGTGTGTCGTCCTCCACGATTTCACTCATCCTCCTCCTGCCCTTCATTCTGCCAGCAGCCTCCCTTTTCCATCAGCATCACACATACACATCAGCTGATTCCCTCAGAGTCAACAGCACAGTGAGCCTGTACCACCATCTGGTGGCCGTGACTGAAAAGTACAGCTTTTCCGTTCTGGGCTGCAGCCTCTCGGGGTTTGATTTCATCTCAACCAATCTGAATGCAGGATCAAATCCACTCATCAATTCTATATATTGTCAGTGAAATTAGTTTGTATTTTAATTGGTACAAAACAGTGAGGAGTTAAAGTGCCACATTTCTTCTTCTGAAGTATTGATCCATGAGAAGATACAAAAACTATATCAGGGTAGTTTTCAATCTCCTCTCTGAGGCTTCTGTCTTGAGCTTTAGAAACAACTGGTCAGTGTGTTTACGGTGGCCTTGAGGGCTCAACACACTCCAATGACAAACATGCTGCAAATTCAGAAAAGAACTTAATCAATTGGACGACCCGTGCTGCAAAAACTCATAACTGACATGTTTCTGGGGACACAAATGGATGACGGACCATGATACTGCTAAGCTAAAAGTACAGTTGGTTTGAGAATGACACAAGTATTGGTTGACTATGGTAAGTATAGTTACAAGCATGTCATAAAAGTCAAAACTCTTTTATTGACAATTACATCAAGTTTATCAAGTCTCTTGGATGGTTGGGAGAAGTTGCTCTTGGAGGATGTTTTGGTACCGTTCTTTATTCATGGCTGTGTTCTTAGGCAAAATTGTGAGTGAGCCCACTCCCCACGCATGAATGGTCCCAGGATGCTTTACTGTTGGCATGACACAGGAGTGATGGTAGTGCTCACCTTTTCTTCTCCCAACAAGCTTTTTTCCCAATACCCAGTCCTCAGCAGTCCAGTCCCTGTACCTTCTGCAGGATATCCATTTGTCCCTCATGTTTTTCCTGCAGAGAAGTAGCTTCTTTGCTGCCCTTCCTGACAACCAGCCATCCTCAAAAAGTCTTCCCCTCGTGTGTGCAGATGCACTCACACCTGCCTGCTGCCATTCCTGAGCAAGCTTTGCACTGGTGGTGCCCCAATCCCACAGGTGCTTGCTGGACTTTCATGGGTGCCCTAAACCTTTCTTCACAATAATTGAGCCACTCTCCTTTAGTTCATTTTCATGGCAAAGATGGACTTTGCTATTAATTGCAATTCATCTCATCACTCTTCATAATATTCTGGAGTAGGCCATATGCTCGTTGCCATCATAAAAACTGAGGCAGGAGACTGTGAAAATTAATATTTGTGTTATTCTCAAAACTTTTGGCCACGGCTGTACGTGTTTGCAGTTACATCTGAATCATGTGATATTAAAATAAACCAAACAAACTCACTTTATGTTAAAACACCACTAACAGGTAGCTGTCTTCACAACTTCTAAAGTCAAGAAGCACTGAGCTAAAGTATGTCCCAGCCAAGTCTGTCACTTTATTGTGTCCCTGGAAACACTTCTGTTGTGTTGTGTTGACTATTTTCAGCGCAGATGTAGAAAAAACAAAAGAGAAAGAAAAAACAATCTCTGGTTGAGCTGTTCATTGTTACATGTTCACATTTCACCAAGAGAATAATAGAATTCTTCAGTGTTCACCCAGATTAAAGCAATAAAAGTTAGTAAGAGCAATACACACACACACACAAGAAGAAACTATGCAGAGAATTGCACTGATACCTGTCTATCTAATCCACTGCCTCTATGAGTGTGTGCGACATGTATTAATGGCTGTGTGCACATTTTATCTGTGGTGAACTTTCAATCATTTTCAAAAATTTGGCAGATTCCTGGGAGGAGCCGCCGTTACCCATCATCCCCTACTTCACTTTTCAGAGGATTTACTGGAAACAAAACGTCCAGGAGGTTTTCACGTTTATCACGTTACACATTAAACCGCTAACTGATCATTTTGTACCTCAGCCTTCTGTTGAATATAGACAAGCTATTGTCATGATCGTCAAACCCAATCCAGGGCTTTTAATTTGAAACTTATGACACCCAGCTGAGTGACTGTAGAGCGACTGCAGCTATGGTTGGTCTGTCTAACCCATTGTATGTTGATATCCTTCTACCGTAGCAGTTGTTCATTTAAATCACCAATGTGTTTTACCACCTGCTCCATCACCACATTGGTCTGAAGGTCCAAAGTCCAAATAAAAAATAAAAAAAAATATTTCTGGCAAATAATGAAATGAACTTTAGCCATAACCGAATGTCAAGCAATAATGTAAATGTTGTATTTTATCATTCTTGTGTATAGTTTGAAAATATAGCATGTCCCTACAGAGTTTAATTTGTAAATTCTTATTTTTTTTTGGGGGGGGGTCTTTCTCTCTTGTGTTATTGGCTTATTTACTTTGTCATGTGACCACGTACACTGATGACACACTTTCCTCCCTCCACGCCACTCTGTTGGTTTGGCTGTCACTCTGTAAGTAACTGTATTAAAGTGTCTGTACAGGCCACAGGAACATGCAGCTAAACGGACACTGACAGTCACACTTTCTGTCTGTTGGTTGATCTGCATCATGATGTAAAAATAACTGGTTTGATCTGCTCTCTGTTAGGTTTAGTTTAGTTGCAGGGAGCAGCATTTTTGTGTCTCTAATAAGCGTGTGGTGCTAGTTTAACGTTAACTTTGACAGGTTTTGGATTTTAATGACTATGCCACAGTTTACACAGTTTCTGTTTCTTGACAGGGTGACATGTTAAAGGAACATTCAGTCTTTTCATTTCTCGACAGAAACAGGATGTTCAGCCTCAATAACATCCTTAAGTAAAGCTCATACTGTTAATCATGTGTAACCATGTGGGTGTGTCTGTGGTGACCAACATGAGGATTATTATAAATGGTATGATAGCCAATAAGACTGTAGGTTTAATTTCCCATTAAGCTCAGAGTTTCCAAGTTAAAAGTCACAAATTTATCACAAAGAAATTCAACTTCTTTTTCTCCCCTATTAATGGAGAACACACGTCTCTGCCTTCAGAGTCTAAAATGGTGACTACATTATTCATGTAGCACAGCAGACATTACATAGTAGTAAAAGTTAAACTGTTGCAGCAACCCCTATATTGTTAATGGGCTTCAGGTCTGCTAAGCACGCTGAAGGTCCTGTGTTCAACATTCAGTGGCTCCAAAAATGAATTTGGGCCAACAGAACTCTGTCCTATTGGCTCATGGGCTAAGGCAACCAAAATATACAATCATCACACTGTAAAGAGATAGACAGACCATTTTCCACAAAAAAGTATGTGTTTGCAAAGATGAGACCAGACAGACTTAAGACTGTTACAGGGTTCCATAGTGTAGTGGTTATCACGTCTGCTTTACACGCAGAAGGTCCTGGGTTCAATCCCCAGTGGAACCATACATTATGAAGGAAGCTGCTTCATTACTTGACAGGAGACATTCAGACCTAATAAATGGCTCATAAAGGCATCCTTTGCAGCAGAACTCAGGCCTTGAAGCATGATTTAAGCCAATTGGTAACCAATCCAGATATCAGCCATCAAATTGACAAACTCAGACTCTTTCAAAATAGAAGTATAGGATTTTATGTACGCCCAGGGCAAATTGGAAAAGTCCAGCACAATGGTTCCATAGTGTAGTGGTCATCATGTCTGCTTTACACGCAGAAGGTCCTGGGTTCAATCCCCAGTGGAACCACAAGCTATTTAAAATCTAGCATGTTTGAACATGTACTGGAAAGTGACCCTTAATGAAGGGTGTGTTCTAAACATGATCCATGAACTGTGATGGATCAATGCATCTTAACTAATCAACTTCAGGCTTCTAGGGATTTGAGCAACTACAACTTCCTACTGTTATAAAGTTCGTAGAAATGAGGGAAGATCTATTCCACTTAATTTTCACAGTCCTGTTCTCTACGTGAGTTAATTGATCTGAGATCACTTGATCTTTAAGTATAAATTAGGTGAACATCTTCTGTCCTGAGTCATTAGAAAAACTGAATTTTCATTTAACAATCAAATGTAATTATGATTATGAAACATCATAGTTCAAAGGATGTTATTGCCCAGCCTGCACCTGTATCAGTGTGTCAGGCTCAGGCCTTTTTCTTTGTTTAAACTGGTCAAACATGACTTCCTTTGTTTTGATACCAAGCAGAGCTGCTGTATCTGAAATGTACTGAAAATAAAACAGAGAAAATGCATTGTTTGTTCTGGCTTCTTTCAGATTCTTTACACAAAAAAACATGAGTAAAATATTTTTCCCATTGCTTGTTTTTGAGAAGAGTTCAACACTATAGTAGTACAACCTCAGCAACCAAAACACAAGCCAAAGCATGTGGGAGAGCTTAAGAGGTTCAAACGACAACCACCAAAGAGTAACTTGAACCCCAAGGACAGCTTGATTCCTGCATGACTGCTCTTCATCTCTGGAAAGTGGTGTTGAATTTTTCCAAGACCAAACACAACATGAACATTTAAAATCTGTCATTTCAACTAAATTCAGCTCAGTGTGAAGACAGAAATACCACATACCTTTCACCATGTACTTATACTATTATAACTATTATTTTAGGTATTACATAAACCCACACAGCAACAAAACTGATGGTGATACAGAGAAGCACAGCAAAACTAGAGAGATGTTAGTAGAGGCATTTCTAGATGAAAACTCAAAATTTTCTACCCCAACTCGGATAAATGTCAAACATACCTTATATATAAAGACTGTATGCACAATCTTTAGCAAAAATCTGGCGAGGCAAGGCAAGCACAGGAAACAGGAGGGAAATGAGGAAACAAGCCGAGGTGGAAGGGAGAAAGCTAAAATGAGAGGTAGTAGATCACAACAGTTTGGTTTTCTGCCTAACATTTATGTAGGTTTTTGCTCTTCTCTCCAGGAGATGGCAGTAGAGCATTGGTAAGTTATTTTGGTAAGTTATGGCCTGTAGTAGGGGAGGAGAGCTCACTGCAGAGCTCATCATAGACGCTGGATTCAGTGCGTTTCAATCAGATTACTTCATAACTGATGGAGTTTGTCACTAAGTTGAGGCTCAGTATGTCGGTGTTTAACACAAGGAAGAAGAAGAAGAACCTGAGTCACTCACAGCTGATGGACGTGCTCCATTTCTTTCCAGACTTCAACACCTTTTGTCCTCAGTGTATCTGCTCTTCAGTCTATTCTAGCCTTTTCTGTCAGACCTTCTGCTCTCCTCCAACATCCTACTGAAAAATAACTTGACATCACCTGAAAATGTTATTATTCATTTGATTTCACTGGATTTTCAATGCATTGATAAACGAGGCAAAACCACAAAAAACATGCACACAACAAAACAAAGAGGAAAAGGGAATAAAAAACAACATCTCTTTTACAGTTGTATTAGTCAAGGGAAGTCCGTGCTCAAAATACTACAAAAATGGTTGTCACACCCTGCTGAACTTTTGAGAGAAGCTTCAGATGGTGTGTTTGATGGTGTGGTGTGGTTTGGTGGGTTCAAATTTTAGGTAAGAAATCACCTCTTCCACCCACCCGGTGATTATGTGATGGCAGTGCTATCTTTTTCCATTCAGAGAGAATTAATCACCTCAGCAATAATGTGGAAAATATACTGACTCTGTTAGGCTGGCTGAAAGCTGCATCCCATCTGGCATCACCCCAGAGATGAAGGTTGGGGGGCAAGGAGTAATATCTTTATTCCATATAGGTTCTAAGTATGTCATCCCAATATTTTGTTAACCCAGGACATTTCAGGAGCATTTGACTAAGGCCAGAAGGTTAGAGGTTGCACCACCTTGAAAGATGGAGTCTGTGGAGCACCTTAGACTGTACTGGCCCATGTCTGATGTACACTGATGATGAATGTACCAGTTTTACTGCCTGCTGCCACTCAGTCAGACAATACCATCCCTTTCTCCTGCCTGGATGTTCTTGCATAAGATGGACCATACCCTTTTGAGCAGGGTCCATGTTGAGCAGCTTGTCTATCCAATCGCCCTTCAGTGGGTCCATAGATAGGGAGGAATGTGTTTTGATAAAGTTGCAGATCTGCAAGTACCTGAAAAGGCTAGACTGAGGATCTGCAGCTCCTGAAATGACCCAAACACCTCATTTTTAAAGAGATATTTTACACACTTAATCCTTTTCCTTGACCAAAGCTGAAATGCTGTGTCTATAAGGGAAGGAGGGAACATATGGTTGGACACAAGAGGGGCTGTGGGCAGTGAATGCTGAATTCTGACCCCATCTCAAGAGATCCACAAATAACCAGACTATTTGTAGTCTAGTATACTAACGCATGTAATGACGTGGGTTACAAAATAGCTCCATAAACAGATCAGGGCTCCCCCTTATGGCAGGTCCAAGGCCCAGTGCACCAGCTTGTGGAGGTCTACCGCCTAGTAATAATGCATGTAATTAGGCAAAGCCCACATCTCTCCACAAAAAGCATTCCTTCCCAAGCTCTTGTTTTAAATGATCACCTGTAAATTTTGGTTTCTTCTCACTTTCGATATTCTGCAGGAGTTGCTTTTTTTTGTAATTTGGTTTAATTTGCTGAAATTAATCAGTGTTTCTCCACCAGAGTTATTTTTCGATTCAGTGTGGAGAGAGTGGAAATAAATTGGTTATGCTTTATTTTGTCCTAATTATTTCCTGGGAGGGTTCCTGGAAGCAGCTCCACTGCTGTAAGTGGTCTAGTCCTAATTATAAAGAAAACAGAGACAAATTCTGAGACAGCTCAGTTAATTGTGTGTTTATAAATTGTTGATTTACAGTTAGAATTTTTGGATATGACATTTTGGGGAGCATGTTAATTTGCTTTGAAATGAAAATAAATGGGTGTCTTCCAAGCACCCAGTGGCAAGAGATTTATTACCATCAGATTACTACTTAGTAGGCTTTTCATAACTGGTATGATGATGTTTGATGTGGAAGAAAAGTTTGAGTCCGCTTCAGCTTCAACTTGTTGTTCCTTCATTGGGCCTTTAGGTGGCACCAATGTCTCTTAGCATGGTAAAAGCTGCTGAGCTGTCTCCAAATATCCATCGATCTATCCATGATGATGATTTCAGGATGAAGACGTGAAGGGTGAGAACTCAAGGATGAAAACTTCAAAGGTTCAGATTTGATGTATGCAGATTCGAGTGATGAATGAAATGGTGGAGGGATGAAGAGCTGAAGGATGTCTAGTGAACCTCTCCACCTCCATTAAAGAGCTATTCTGTGGGACCTGGATTCATGAATTGACCACTGACTATATTGTGTGGAATTCCTGCTACGTTTTGATAATAACTCAAACTTAAAACTGACTACTAGTCTCCATATTAAGGAGGACAGGGGGTCACACAGTCATAGGGTAAAAGTCACGTCTTCAATGCAGCTGAAACAGACCAGTCACCTCATTCTCTGCTGCCCAAGGTGAATTTATGGATGGATTTAATAAGCAGAGACAGTTGGCAGCGCACTGTTACTTTCTACACTTGAATTTCACTGTAGGCTATATGAGGAAAAAATGAACAAAATGAAATCAGATGAGCACAGAGACAAGACCACAACTGAACGAAGGGGAGGAGGAGGAAGAGGAGGAAGGTGTGTGCTAGTTATGGGAGGTGAAATGTTGGTGGCGGTATTATTAGGTTATCCATACGACATGAGAACTCCCTTTGTTAAATTATCCCTTCACTAATGAACTAGCACCAGAAGCTGTAAATAGGTTTTAATGAATCTGGAAGTTATAAACAGCTCATGTAGTCAGCAGCTCACTCTCAGTTATTACCAAATGTTTACACACATCCAGCAGGAATCAGGGAATATACATATAATATACATATACACATCCATTTCAGAATGCATATGTTGCAAAACTCACGACGCAACTAAAGTGTCAGGACACAGACAGGTAGCTGTCTACAGAACTTCAAAAGCCAAGTAGCACTGAACAAAAGCGTCTCATGGTCCGCCACTGTTTTGTGGCTCTGGAGACACTTCACTTGATTTGTACGTTGTTGCTGCGCATGTACATTCAGTTGTTTTCTGAATTTGTAGCATGTTTGTGTCTTTGCACATGTTTTCTTAAAGCAACACTATGTACTTTTTTTAACCTTAAAATAATGTTTCTAAACTCATTTAAGTGGTGGAAAAACGGTTAATAGGATGAATCATGCCACCACTGCAGTCTGAGCGGGGTCGCTCCGGCTGCAACTGCACTCTGCAACTTTCCTGGGCGGGTGGGAACACAGAACCCTCCCTCACCCCACCATCTGCCGTGAAGGTGAAGAGTGTGACCTGCTTTGTGAACATCTCTGGGGAAGCACAGCCACAGTATGTAAATTTGGTGACGAATCCGGTGTTGGAGGAAAGTTTTGTCGGAGGAGGCGAAAAAAAAAGTGAGAAAGTGATCAAACACGAACCGAACATGGATAAATATCGGACCGGAGTTGTAGAATTTTCCAACTCCTCACCAGAATCTCACTTCCCAAGTCAAGAGTTACAGGGGGAGTCGGAGTTTGTTCAAGCTCAAGCCCGGTCTCCCCGCCCCTCTAACACACACAGGAGCACCCTGTGCTGGGATGCATGGCAGGCCAGCCTCCCCTCCAGAGCTCCAGCCACACACAAAAACACGGCACCCGCTCCATCAATTCACGTAGACTACTTACTGTGCTTCTCTTGGGATGCTCATACAGCTACTTAATAATAATATAATAATAATACAGGTAGCAGACAGTCGCCCCTTCTCAATCGGAGTCCTAAATCTTACATTGTGTTGCTTTAAGGTGCAGTGTGTTGAACTCTTGGGGCCACCGTAATAATAACCTAGTAAGGCTGCTGCAGCTGTAGATTGGCCACCAGCACATTAACTAGCCAAGAACATGCTAGTTGCAGTCACTCGCTCAGTCAGCCTGCTCATGGGACAATGAATTCACTGTTTACTCAAGAGATGCATTTTCCCAAATATCTACAGAGGTAAATTGATGTAAAATGTAACAGATGTGAAGTGGTATACTTATGTCTGAGCAAAGCGTTCATTTTGTGGTGAAATTACTGAAGTTTTGAAATGAGAAATGTTTGTGATGAAATTGCACTGATGAAGAAAAATGCCCGAGTGCATAACAAGTATCAATCACTCCTCTCTCTGTCTTTACACACAGCTTTGTAAAAGTTAAGCTTTAGCCTCAGTGGGATGTAAAATGAGTGAAATAGATGGTGGTTTGCTGTGAGCCAGGCCTCCTAATAGCACTGGCAAATTCCCTTTGTTTGTGGAGCATTGTTCACAGAGAACAGTTTACACTTAGCAGCTGCCTGTTGTTGTTTTTTTTTCTGTCCTCGTCCTGGCTGAAGACAAACTCTATTAAATCCTGAGAGAGACCACTATTACAACAACCAGGAGCGTGAACGCAGCCAAAACAAGCTCAGCATGTTCACGCCAAGCTGTAACAACCAAACACTTCCTCTGTCCCCTCAATGAGATTTTGATTTACATGTACAGCTTACATGTGCCTCCTCTTCTTTTACCTCTTTACCCCTTCATCAGGCCCCCTGGCTCTAATTACCACGGCACACGAAAGGACGTCACCGATGACAAGCCAAGGGGATGGGGGGGAGGAGGGAGTCACTGGGGAGGTGCGTTTGTTAATAGGATGGATCAGACTTGGCAGGCAGCAGAGCCTGGCAGCAAACTGTGGACAGAAAGAGACGGACGCACAAATCTGTGAGCTCCACTCACACTTAACCAAACAAATCTGGAGCAACAGCAAAGACCTAGACTGTAAATAGCCTCAGAGTCTATTTTAGAGCCTGGGGATTATCTGCTTTCTCATACCGTCAGTTTGATAAAACCGCAGCAAGGAATATGTGAAGCAGGACTGATTTCACGGTGGAGCGGAGCTAGGGGATTGTAACTGTGGTAACAGGAGGTAAAGAAACAATCTGACTGAATAATCAGGCAGTAAAGTGCAGCTGCTGTGTTAACACCTGATCACATCACACAGTAATGTCAGGACAGGTGTGTCTGCTCTGGCATCTCATGGTGAGAGGTCAATATGAACCCACAAATAACAGTGACACAGTGGTTTTCTTACTGGAGTCTTGACCTCAGTGAAGTCACAGTTAGCTGAGGTGACAACACTCTGGTTAATACCAGTGTGTGTGAATCTGACAGTAACACATTAACTAATAAAACAAAATGTATTACACAAACACTTTTCATCTGTATCAATGAATTTTTTTTCTGAAATATGACAGTCCACTGCCAGGATCAGACTACACAAATTCAGGCCGATTTTCACGTGATTTTGTCGTGGCCGACTCATTTCCAGCGTTGGGCCTGATTATAAATATCAGGAGTGACGAACAGACATGTAGCGTCACATAACCGAAGAACAGCAATTTTGCATCTAGGACGCTGTAATTATGGCCATGATTGACAGTTTGTTGTTACCCCCCGCTGACCTATGAACTCGCGCAGCGTCACGGACGATGATTGGTCGGGGACATAGTGTTGCCAGTCTCCCGGGCAAGACACGGCAAGAATTTATGCCACTGTGAATGTTTAATCTGCTCTGGTGAAAACACTATCAAGACAAAAAAATTGTGTTGTCTGATCCTGGCATAACTAAGGTCTTAGCCCATATTTCATAATACTGAATATCATGATGCCATCAGCAGTACTTGCAATATTTAGTTTTTTAGTGTGAACTGTTACGAGTCTGATTGTCATTTTACTGTTTTGTTGATTGTAGCTACATTACATTTGGCTTGTGACAAATAAAAGTTACTATCATTAATACAAAAATCTCTCAATTGTGCTTTATTTTCCTCAGATGTCAGAGCTGGGCATGACATCAGAGTTTACACGTTCCAGTTAACGAGTTGGTAAGTGGGAAAAGCAACCTTTTAGTCGGCTAAGTTGTTGTTCTCACAGTAAGTTAATACCAGGCGGTAACAACACACTACATGATAGTTTGTGCTTGAGCATAACAACATGTCTACAGGTAGAAACTGCACAATACTTTCAGTACAATTAATTTAATGACACAAACACAAGACTGAGTGACTAATAAACAGTGTAACGTTCAGGTTTAATACTCTGCTGATGCACGGAGCGGCCATTTTTGATTATGAGCTCCAGGTCAGTTTTCAAATCTGACTTCAGGTGGTGTTTCTGATGATGTAACGACCTTGGGACTTCGAAAATCCAACTTCCAAGTGAACGCCCCATTGACTACATGCAGCCAACCTATATTTGACAGTTCAAAAATTATACACAATGCGCATAGTTCTGAGGATTTAATATATGTTTTGTCTATTTGGTTGACAAACACTAGCAATTGTTAGTGTGCAGTATTTTTTGTATTTCGTTTTCACCCACAAAATGAAAAATCTATCCATATCCATATTTAATTGAATAGTTTTGCAGCAGGAGACATTTCTATGAACTGTTGGTGACAGACCTCAGACCGTCCTCTTCTGCTGCTGTTGATGATGATTTTTTCAACTCTCCTCACTTAATTTTCTGTCAACTCTGGAGGTGTATTTATGAGCACTTTGAAATTTGCGCATGAAAAAAAAGACATTACAAAAAAAGTAAGTGTGTGGGCTAACGTAATTAAAAGAATGTGTGAGTGAATAAATACTGGCTCCTCCATTGAAGAGAGTAAAGAATCTGATGATGAGGAGGATGGAGGCATCCTCACATTAGAACATGACACAAACAGAATTGTCAGTTTGCCATCATGTTTTTCCACATGACTCGAACCTCATCTTCTTCTGCACAGGTTTAATGGCAGTGACAGAAGAGCTGTTAACCTCCATCAACCAGTGAGCTCACACTTAAACAACAGCAGTGGATGATGAAGTTTTTCTTTTCTTTTCAAAAAGGACCCAGAAATAGCTGGAAAAAATTTCATCCAACACCCAAAACAGTCCATAATCAGACTTTTATATCTGCAGCTTGAAAAAACCTTTCTTCCAAAACAACATGACTGTAGCATTAAAAGCAGCAGAAGAAGAGTACGGCTGATAGCAGGAGGATGAGTGGCAGCAGAACACGGAGCTGCAGGACAGACATCCGCAGGCTGTCACTCACCTCAAAGCGATCACATTTAGCAGCTTTTACCCCCCCACCCCCACCATTGCACAC